>BLSH010438291.1:502884-514088 GCA_018402905.1 Glandirana rugosa | reverse complement strand
CATCAAAGATGAGCTTGTGGGGCCTTTTCGGGTTGAGGATGGAGTCAAGCTCAACTCCCAGTCCTACTGCCAGTTTCTGGAAGACACGTTCTTCAAGCAGTGGTACAGGAAGAAGTCTGCATCCTTCAAGAGAAACATGATTTTCATGCAGGACAATGCTCCATCACACGCGTCCAAGTACTCCACAGCGTGGCTGGCAAGAAAGGGTCTAAAAGAAGAAAAACTAATGACTTGGCCTCCTTGTTCACCTGATCTGAACCCCATAGAGAACCTGTGGTCCATCATGAAATGTGAGATTTACAAGGAGGGAAAACAGTACACCTCTCTGAACAGTGTCTGGGAGGCTGTGGTTGCTGCTGCACGCAATGTTGATGGTGAACAGATCAAAACACTGACAGAATCCATGGATGGCAGGCTTTTGAGTGTCCTTGCAAAGAAAGGTGGCTATATTGGTCACTGATTTGTTTTTGTTTTGTTTTTGAATGTCAGAAATGTATATTTGTGAATTTTGAGATGTTATATTGGTTTCACTGCTGAAAATAAATAATTGAAATGGGGATATATTTGTTTTTTGTTAAGTTGCCTAATAATTATGCACAGTAATAGTCACCTGCACACACAGATATCCTCCTAAAATAGCTACAACTAAAAACAAACTAAAAACTACTTCCAAAAATATTCAGCTTTGATATTAATGAGTTTTTGGAATCATTGAGAACATGGTTGTTGTTCAATAATAAAATTATTCCTCAAAAATACAACTTGCCTAATAATTCTGCACTCCCTGTATAAAAACTAAGTCAAATCAAATATCTGCCCATTTCTACCATTATATATCTGCCTTGGTTATTCTTAAATCCAAAAGGTGTTACTCCCTGCATCAATAACCATCCTAACTATAAACAAGACTGAAAGACCCCCATGTACAAAATCAGAGGAAATGGAAAATGTCTGTATTATAAAAATGTACCCAATAGTATTGCTTTATATGGCCAACACGTACAACTCCTTTCTACTTTTGGAATAACAATGACAATTATTTTCTTTACACTACTGCCAACAGCTCAGCCACACTAGCTGGCATGACTTTTCTTTTAAACTATATTGCTTGCACAAATGGTTGATGGAACATTAGAAAGCAGCAACCTAGAGTTTACATTGGTTAGTCATGCAGCACACAGATTTTCATTTCACTGATGTGCAGTGCACATAGTTACTGGTTTTGAACAACTGGCAGGTTGTACAGTATTATTCAGCCAAAAATTGGTCCACTTAAGGACCAAGCCTATTTTTGACACTTGTTGCTTTGACGCGGCTAGTGTGTGCGTTTGCTTCTGCGCATGAGCACGGAGGGACAGGGCGCTTTCATTTTTTTTAAATCATTATTTATTTTACTTTTTAATTTTTATTTTTACACTGCCCCTTTAAAACATCACTTTTATTCCTATTACAAGGAATGTAAACATCCCTTGTAATATAAAAAACGCCTGACAGGACCTTTAATGTGAGATCTGGGGTGAAGAAGACCTCAGATCTCACATTTACACTTAAAAGCAAAAGAAAAAAAAGTATTTCTTTTTCTTTTAAAAAAAATTGTCCCTTTAAGGCTAGAGGGCGGAAGTGATGTTTGACATAGCTCCGGTCCTCCAAGGGCATAAAGTCGAGTGGGGGCCATCATGCCCTCACTCGAGTTCCTTCCCATCAGGCCACAGGACCGTATCGTCTCCGCTGCTTCCAACGGCTCTGTTAAGTGGAGGAGACTCCTGGGACATGGTGGGAGGGGCACCTCTCCCGACACCCATAAAAGTGATCTTGCGGCGAATCCACTGCAGAGACCATTTTTATCTTAAAGCGGACCACTCGTCGTGAATAAAAATACTGGGGTTATGGCAGCTATCTGCTGCCATTACAATGGTATTTAACGTCAAAGTAGCAACGAATATCCACGGTGGGCAGTCCGGAAGTGGTTAAAAACATCAACCTCAACTCCAGGTGTTATTTGAAGACCAGTCTGGGCACCACCTAATCCTTTACCACTGTCCCAGGCACCAAGATTGAAATCTGTCACTCTTTCAGTGGTCTATTTGTCACTTAGAAAGTGGTAATTGAACCAAAGAGAAGCATTCATTGACAAGGGCATATGTGACTTAAAGACCTGGACATTTCAGATAACACTGCTTTCATGAAAAGTTGAGAGACAGTCACCAAAACATAATAATGAAATGTTGAAAAAGCTGTAAAAAAGAAAATGTTATCCTATGAATTATCACTGAAAAAAAGTAAGACCATGCAGGTAAATGGTGGAGAGGCAATATATTGAATCACAGTAAGTCAGCATCACACTCTAGCAATTAAGCTGGTATTCAGAATTTAAATGTACAGTATGTGTTTGTGAAATGTTACATTCTGTTCGAAGTAGAGATGGGAAGGCCCACAAAAAAACTGAAAAATTGTAAAAAAAACATGTTTTTTTCTGTGTTGTTTTTTTTTTTTCAAAGTGTTTTTTCAGAAAATGTGTGTGGAATATTGTGTTCTTTTATGATGATAAATAATATATCTGTGACATGGTATTGAAATTATATAACATGAAGTACTTGCTGAAAGATTTCTGAGACTTTATATAAAGTCTTAAATTATTGCAAGCTCTCTCAGCTGAAGAAAAGCAAATAGCAGGTTTAGTGGTAGTAAACCTAACCTGTAAATTTTTCGCCATCTAAAGCATTATTAAACAATTAACTAATTGCTCTGTGTATAATCCTTCCTACCTTGTCAGTTTTAATGTAATCCATCCTTTTCCTTTCAATGACATCATCGGCGCATGTACATTTGGTCCAATTTTTCCGGCATGGTCAGCTTGCCGGAAAGTCCTGCATTAATATGCTAGTGCTACGTAATTTCCTTTTTACAGGGGCAGCTCCGAGATCCCGTGAGACTTCATTCCCATTCACACACGTGAACATAAGCATGTCGGCTCTGATTCGTGGGGATATGGTTGCCATGGTAATCCGAAAGGAAAATGAGGCTTGGCTAAATATTTACTGCGCATGCGTGAGTTTATAGACCGGGGAAAGAAGAAAGGGCGGAAGTTCGGAGCGCATCGGATGCCAAAGACAATATTTATTATGGCGGCGCCTGCACCCGGAAATGAACAAAGGAATAAACAGACAAAATAAAAGTAAGAAACATGTGATGGGGCTTCAATTTGCTGCAAAATTGTTTACACTGATTTAATATAACTCCTTCTAAACAATTCAGCTGAGGAGGATCAGAAGTTTACTACCACTTTAATGCAGTTCTCAGACAATAAAAATATGCATTTGTGCCACTAGGGGGCACTGCAGGGAGAAAGGCTCCAGTCAAATTTGCTTGTGGGGTCCATCTTGTACCTCATACAGTTGGGTGATTGTTTGGATACAGTAGATGATAGTTTTTGTCCTCTCAGGCCTTAATTGACAGGTAAGAGGGTAAATTTGTCTGACAAATTAGTTTATCTTTATAACTTTTAAAAGATTCCTATTAATGTCCTCCATCATCACAGCATAATGTTTACCTTTATAGTCTGGTCAGTAAATTGGTTTATCTTTTCCTCCTCTCAGTAAAATGGTGAGACCGACATTTAGAGTTTGGAGCATGTCCACAGTGCAATTTCTGCTGAGAGCAAAGCTGCAATTTGCAAATGTAGTAAGAAGAAATATTCTTTTCCAAATGCTACAAGGATAACAAAACACATCCTGGCAAGCCAGAGGTGCCCTAATGACATAAAAAAGATTGTATGGAAATAAATGGTGAAAGTGCAAGTAGCTTTTCCCTCCAGAGTTCTTATTCCAGAAACACTCTTTCTTCTGCTTCTGGATCTTCACAAAGTGTTTCTTCACCAGCAGTATCTTCAAGTAAGGAAGTGTTACAAACCACGGCCTCCCAAAACTACACAATACAGTAAACCTCGGTTCGCGAATGCTACTGTTCACATACAACTCAGTTCGCGAACAGAAAAGTTCACAAAAATTTGCTTCTGTATGCAAACTCCTCTTCGGTTCATGAACACGAGGCACAGCATCTTCCCTGCTCTGACACGTTCATATTGAGAAGAGCAGTGCAAGATGAGAGTCTTAGGAGAACCAGTCCATTCAGATTGGAGTTTCTGCCCCCTGACTACCATGATGGTGGGCTCACTTGATTGGGAATCATGGAAAAACAGTTCATATGAATTCTACAACTTTATCATGACCTCAGATGATCTTTTCGTGGATGCACAGTGCTGTTTTCTGGCCCCTAGTTAGTCATTTAAATTATGGTTTGGGATTGTTTCAAACAAGGATTAAAGAGGAGCTATTGTTTTTTTTTTTTTTAGATGTACACAGAAAGAGGTCAGCTTAATTAAGTAAAAGACCATATGTAATATATGTTTAAAATACTTTTTTTGTACATACATTTCATAATTTTATATATAAAAAAAAAAAAGTTCATAACAGATTACCGGATTTACATTGAACCCTATGGGAAAATTTGCATCGGTTCGCGACCAGAGTCGTGGAACAAATTAAGTTTGTGAACCGAGGTATCACTGTACCTTCATTTACAGAGAAAATGACACCTGAAAATCAGGAGAAAGTTGATCAAACTCCTGATAGAGCAATATATGCTTCTGAGTCAACAAGTCAAAAACTGAAAATGCATATTGGCAGGAAGCTTATAAATTATTAAGAGGGAAAGTGGGTGGTTAGCTGTTCTCATTAATAGGTGAAATGTTCTTCACATATAAGGTCCTTGTTCTTCTATTTGTAATAAAAAATAAAATTTGAAAGAGCAAGTTTAGTTTATTTTACTGAATAAGCTGTACTTTAATTTCATATTTCAAGAATAATACTTTATATACAGTGTATTTCACCCTCCCAGTGTAACAAAATTACTTTCAATTTGTAAAACTACTCCACGCTCATTTTTTTCAAAAAAAATTCTTGGGAATTTTTTTTTCTCAGGGCTTCAAAATTTCCTGAAATTTTACATCTCTTGTTCAAAGTCACAGTAATGGATAAAGGGCTCATGTATCCCCAAATACCCAGTAGGAAGAATGACTAATCTGCCCTAAAAGGCAACATTTTTGTTTTTGTGCGGTTCAGAAAAACATTTCTTGTACAAAAATGCAAAGTATTTATCTACAGAAAACACACTCTAGACTTAATCACAGGATGGACAAAAGTATCTGTTATCTAAATAGGAATGATCCCTGTAAATGAACAATATTTGGGTCCTTTCTTTCATTTACTGCCTAAGTACAAACATTTCAGAAGAGATAGACAGATACAGATAGATGCAGAAGAAGAGCAGCCTTTGTCTGTCAAGGTCATTAATATACAACCGGGGTCAGACAGCAAACACCTCCTTTGCTTACAGTCCAAATTATATTAAGAGCAAATAGGAGAAGCATTCTGCATGTCTCAGTGCCAGTCAGACAGGAAGTGGTAGAAGTTTTAGCTAACTTACCCTACTTGGATTTTATAAACTTTCATCCCCTGCATACGGTTAGGACCTCACGGCCAATCAGCTCTCAGAGCTCTCCGTACTAAGCTCTGCAGAGTGTAACTTCAGCTCTCCGCCACCTTTTTTTTGAACTCTCAGACAAGCTTTAAAATTCTGCACTTTGAGTGGATGTAGGGGAAAGATGGCTCTAGGCAGACAGGTACAACGTTTGTAGGAGGATTTGTTTAATCTCTGTGTATCACCTGAGGCCAGTCACTTCACTGGATGTATGGAAGGGTCTACAACCACTTAAAATTAGGCTCTATTTAAAGTGAAATACATCAGAGAGGCGAGCTACATATGATGTGATTTTTTTGATCAATAATGTTATTCAGAGGTGAAGGTACATGGTGTACAGCCTTGATTCATTTGGACGAAAGCCACAGAAGAATGCTGAATTTTTTGGTTGTACTATATTTCAGTGATAAATAAAGCCATGTGGACTCAAACAGCAAGTATTTTCACATAGAGAATTCTTTACTCTCTACAAAATAGAGTGGGTTTAAAAAAAAAATAAAACTACCATGCAAGTGCCAATTGTCTGGCTGCGAACCCACTAGGTTTATTACTTTCTCACTCATTAACTCATAACAAATATGCAAATCAGCAAAGTATAAGAAAACTAAGACGTTCTTATCTACATACTTGTTATGGGTTAAAGACTCACAGTATTGAAGGCGGGGGGACAAAATGACAACTGGGCAACTAGCATTTTTTGAAGGAATAAGCAGCATAAGCTAATTGAGTTTATATATACTGTACATTAATGGTTGTCAACTTAGGAAGCATAGGGGGCTTCAACTTTGGCCTTTGACATCACAAAAGAGCAACATAAATTGTGCAGTATATATAATGCTAAGTAAGACTGTCAATAATGCAGACATACTAGAAGAAATTATGGTCAAAAACTAGGAAGATGCTACAGCCATATTTGGAGACTAGAAATGTGCTGCAGAAGACACAGAAAGACAAAAAACATGCTATGTAAGGCTAGTAGAGATCACCGCTATCAACCCATAACAAATCAATGCTCCCATTACATACTGCTGAGGTTCAAAGGTTTGCACAAAAAGTACCAAAGGGCCACATTTGTCCTTTGGGCCAAATGTTTGAGCACCAGGGCTATACATAAGCACACAACACAAAGCAAGCAAAGTTGTCATACTTATTTAAATTTGGCAAATATTCAGAACATTTGGAGTAGCATAATTAACCATAACAATTCTTATATAGGACAATTGTTTATAAACTCACAGAACATTAATAAAAGTGTCAGTTTTTGTTTTATAGTCATGACATCAATAAGAAATTTACAAGATTCCTATTTTGTCAGAAACGACTCTTGATGCTCAGCTGAAGGCAACCAGGGGCTTTTAGCACATTTAGGAATATAAACTCCATTGAATACAACTTTCTTCACTGGTGTTATGCTAACATGATCCCTTTTTCCCCTTGGGTGAGCGTTAAGGCATTTTGTGTTCACCAAAGTGTAAGCCTAGGGAATATGTCTGCAGATGGCAAAAATTCCAGGAGACTAAGGGAACACACCATCATGAATTTGGATCAGAATAGGGAATTGAATATTCACAGCAGACAGAGATAATTTAGTTCAGGCAGAAAAAAACAGTCCTCTGTGGAAGATTTACATGCGCTGGCATAATGTGTATTGTCTGTCCTCTGGTACACCAAGACAAAATAATCACAATAACAGGTCACATCAAAGCTTTCATCCCAAGTACTGCTATAAGTGGGGATCAAATATACAGATATACTGTATATAGACTATATTACCAAAAGTATTGGGACACCTGCCTTTATACGCATATGAACTTTAATGGCATCCAAGTCTTTGTCCGTAGGGTTCAATGTTGAATTGGCCCACCTTTTGCAGCTAGGGTTGTCACCTCATCCCTTTAAACCCAAACACATATTAATTACACTGGTTCTGAGGCTAATTTAATGCAACAAGGCACCAATTTTGTTTAATTACCACCTTAATCAGCCACAGAACCTGTGTAATTAATATGTGTTTGGTTTTAAAGGGCAACCCTATTTGCAGCTATAACAGCTTCAACTTATCTGGGAAGGCTGTCCACAAGGTTTAGGAGTGTGTCTATGGGAATGTTTGACCATTCTTCTAGAAATGCAATTGTGAGGTCAGGCACTGATATTGGATAAGAAGGCCTGGCTCGCAGTCTCCACTCTATTTCATCCCAAAAGTGTTCTATCGGATTTAGGTCAGGACTGTGCAGGCAAGTCAGGTCCCTCCACCCCAAACTGACTCATCCATGTCTTTATAGACCTTGTTTGTGCACTTGTGTGCAGTCATGTTGGCCATCCCCAAACTGTTCCCAAGTTGGGAAAGTTGGGAGCATGAAATTGTCCAAAATGTCTTGGTATGCTGATGCCTTAAGTGTTCTCTTCAGAGGAACTAAGGGGCCAAGCCCAACCCCTGAAAAACAACCCCACACCATAATCCCCCCTCCACCAAATGATTTGGACCAGTGCACAAAGCAAGGTCCATAAGGACATGGATGAGCCAACTGACATATCAGCATGGATGTCACATCACTTCCTTAACCACTTCAGCCCCGGAAGGATTTCCCAATTTAGGACCAGAGCACTTTTTGCGATTCGGCACTGCGTCTCTTTAACTGACAATTGAGCAGTCATGCAACGTTGTACCCAAACCAAACTTGCGTCTTTTTTTTCCCACAAATAGAGCTTTCTTTTGGTAGTATTTGATCACCTCTGCTTCATTTTTGATCACCGCTATAAACAAAAAAAAGCGTCAATTTTGCAAAAAAAAAAAACTATATTTCTTACTTTTTGCTAAAATACAAATCCAAAAAAAAATAAAAAAACATTTTTTTTTCATCGATTTTGGCCGATTTATATTCTTCCTCATATTTTTGGTAAAAAAACCCACAATCGGCGTTTATTGATTGGTTTGCGCAAAAGTTGCAGTGTTTACGAATGATGAGAATTCATTTATGGGGTTCTTATTTTTTTAAATATTTTACTAGTAATGGTGGTGATCTGCGATTTTTAGCAGTACTGCGATATTGCGGCGTACATGTCGGACCATTTTGACACTTTTTTGGGACCACTGGCATTCAAACAGCGATCAGTGCTATGAAAATGCACTGATTACTGTGTAAATTCCATTGGCAGTGAAGGGGTTAACCTGGAGGGGGCACGCTAAGGGTTTACTGTGTTCCCTCAGTGTGTTCTAACTGTATGGGGGCTGGGCTGGCTGGGGGAGGAGAGTGATCACGGCTTCCATATACAGGAAGCCTGTGATCACAACCCTTCCCCCTCTGTCAGAAACGAGATCCGTGTTTACATACACGGACCTCCATTCTCTCACTGCGGGGGAGCCATCGCGGGTAGCCGGTGGAGATCAAGTCTGCCCTACCTGCTCCCTAGCCCTCCGGAACACAGTGAGCATGCGAATGTGCCTCCGGCGGCGCACGCGCGCTCATAATACTCGTTCTTGCGGCCGCCGTCAGGTGACAGCGTTTGGCGACAACGAACCACTTTGCCACTGTCAAGCCACGGCGGGCGGTCGGCAAGTGGTTAAACGAAATCTCTCTAAAACCGAGCTAGTAATATTCCCCCCTGCCCGTGCCCCCCTCCATGACTTTTCAATCAAAATCAATAATGAAGCCATCAATCCCTCCCCTCATGCCAGGGTACTAGGTGTAATCCTAGACTCTGACCTGTCCTTTCAGCCCCAAATTCAATCGCTGTCGAAAGTTTTTTAGACTTCACCTCCGTAACATCTCTAAAATATGTCCTTTTCTAACAAATGAAACCAACAAGCTCCTCATTCACTCCCTTGTTACCTCTCGCCTTGACTATTGCAACTCCCTTATCATTGGCCTACCTCTCCATAGGCTATCCTCTCTTCAGTCTATCATGAATGCTGCTGCCAGACTTATCCACCTTACCAACCGCTCAGTGTCTGCCACCCCTCTCCACCAATCCCTACATTGGCTCCCGATCTCCCAGCGAATAAAATTCAAAATACTAACCACAACATACAAAGCCATCCACAACTCTGCCCTGAGCTACATCACCAATCTTGTCTCCAAATATCAACCAAACCGTCCTCTCTGCTCCTCTCAATACCTCCACTCTCAAGCTCCCTTGTTACCTCCTCCCGTGCTCGTCTCCAGGATTTCTCCAGAGCCTCTCTCATCCTCTGGAACTCTCTACCTCAACCTGTCCGGCTATCTCCTACTCTAGCTGCCTTCAGGCGATCCCTAAAAACACATCTCTTCAGGGAAGCCTATCACACCTCCATCTAATCTTTTACCAATTCCATCAGCTCACTCTCCACAGTTACAACCTTTTGTACCACCTGCCCCCACCCTATTAGATTGTAAGCTCTTCTGAGCATGGCCCTCTTAATCCTTTTGTATTCTATTGCATTGTACCTGTATTGTTCCCCTTTTATATTGTAAAGCGCTGCGTAAACTGTTGGCGCTATATAAATCCTGTATAATAATAATAATAATAATAATGAGCGAGTTTGGGGTGGAGGAACTTGACTGGCCTGCACTCAACCCGATAGAACACCTTTGGGATGAATTAGAGTGGAGACTGTGAGCCAGGCCATCTCATCCAACATCAGTGCTTGACCTCACAAATGCGTTTCTGGAAAATTGGTCAAACATCCCCATAGACACACTCCTAAACCTTGTGGACAGCCATCCCAGATAAGTTGAAGCTGCTATAGCTGCAAAGGGTGGGTCAACTTAATGTTGAACCCTACGGACTAAGACTGAGATGCCATTAAAGTTCATGAGCGTGTAAAGGCAGGCGTCCCAATACCTTTGATAATATAGTATATATATATATATATATATATATATATATATATACACAGTATCTCACAAAAGTGAGTACACCCCTCACATTTTTGTAAATATTCTATATTTTCATGTGACAACACTGAAGAAATTACACTTTGCTGAAATGTAAAGTAGTGAGTGTACAGCTTGTATAACAGTGTAAATTTGTTGTCCCCTCAAAATAACTCAACACGCAGCCATTAATGTCTAAACCGCTGGCACCAAAAGTGAGTACACCCTTAGGTGAAAATGTCCAATTGGGCACAAAAGTGTCAATATTTTGTATGGCCACCATTATTTTCCAGCACTGCCTTAACCCTCTTGGGCCTGGAGCTCACCAGAGCTTCACAGGTTGTCACTGGGGTCCTCTTCCACTCCTCCATGACAACATCATGGAGCTGGTAGATGTTCAGGGCTGCCTTTAAGGCAGGGCAAAAGGGGTATCTGGGCGTGTCCGGACGTCAGCGCGGGTGGACGTGTGCCTGGAGAGCTCTCGCCGAGCCTGGCACAACCTGCTGCCATCCTTAATCCAGGGAGCAGGGTGAGTCACACAAACTACCCAGCCTGACTCCCCACCGTGCCAGCTACAACTTAAGCCCAAAATCGGGCAGATCGGTGGTCGGCTCCCGCACCGCAGAAAAATCGAGGCCCCGGCTTTTGCGGCCTACCCGCGAGGCAGCGGATCACATCCCATACGGCCCCCACGCTGCCCATCTGCACTCCCAGGGTCGAGGCCCCAAACCACTCCGACTTATCCAGGGACTACCCATACACCACCACAGACCCTCACGTCTACCCGTCGCACCCCCGGCATACCCTACACTA
>BLSH010438291.1:456771-496090 GCA_018402905.1 Glandirana rugosa | reverse complement strand
GGACGTGTTACGTCACTTTTTAGCTGCAGCCAGAGTGGCTATACCTAGACATTGGAAGTCTGAGAGGGTACCAGCTCTTGGAGATTGGGCGATAGAAGTGGATAAGATTCACGGGCTAGAACGACTATTGGCGCAGGAGGCGGACAATCTAGAACAATTCTCCAAGACCTGGACGTCTTGGTCCGTATTTAGACACTCAGAGGAATTTGCTCCATGGGTGGAGGGAAACTCCGCCGCCCAATAGACTAAGTATACGGCACATGCCTCCTTCCTCTCTACTTTCTTCATATGCTCTCTGTTCTATTTCTCCACCCCACATCTCTCATATCTTTCTTCTACTCCCCCCCTTGACCCCCAAGATCTCCCTCTGTCCTCAACCTACCCTACCGATTGTGTTCTTCCAAGACATTTAAATCCTGAGGTGTTCTCAGATTATTTACGACTTCTGTAACACACCTTTACATCACACAGTGTAGGATCATTACTACACACGTATATGGACCACTTCAGAAGTGACCACCGCTCAATTTGTGGAAAGCGGTGTGCACAAATACCAGTTTAAAAGACACTAGTTGTTACGGTTCATATACGGCCTATAATGCTCCAAAGGTAGACTCTTGTTGTTATGTATCAAACTACACGTGTCCAATGTGAATCATATCTTAATGACTCTTGTTGACCTACTGAACACATGTTAAACGAATATGATCCTGTATTCTGTACCTCCCCCTCCTTTTTCAATAAAATCAGATTGAATTAAAAGGGGTATCTGCCCTGGGCCCTGTCATTGTTGTGGGGCCCAAAGCAGCTGTCTTATACTTGCCAAGTATCCCAGTTTAAATTTCCTTGTCCCTTGAAGTTTTAGTCCTGTGCTGTGTCCCGATATCTCAGTGTAAAGTGCTGCTACTAATGTTGCCCAGCTCTGCCCTATTGTTTTGTACAGATGACTCACCTGCAGACCCTGTGTTTACATGTAAATAACCGGCATTCATATGTAAATAGTGGTGGCCAGCTGCATTCATATGTAAATAAAGGTGGCGTTCATATGTATATCATGCTCCCCTGAGGTCATATCCACCATCACCTATACTGAATGCTGCCCACTGTGAAGGTAAAGGAGTAAAGTCCTGCCTGTAACTGTGGTTGTTAAGCCTAACATCAGCCCATTCTGCAAAGGTAAGCAAATTGGTGGGGGGAGAGTAGTGTGGTGTATGCAGAGGTAGGTAGAGAAGGAATTACAGTTTGGGGTGCACAGGTGAGCAAAGAGGGCATGTATGGAGGTAAGGAAGGTGGGTGCAAAGATGAACAAAGGAGGCAGGCAGAGTTAAAAGGGGGGGTTGGAGTGGAGAGGATGGGGGAGGTTTGGGGTGCAGAGGATAGCAGGGAGTTAGGATGCAAACGTTTACTGACAGGGTAGATGAAGATGTAGTTCACATGTAGGGCGGCCCGTTCATTTCAATGGGCTGCTCTATGCGTTAGAAATGCAGAAGAAATTCCCTAACCCTTTTTTAAAATCACACGGTGCCACAACACATGTCAGCAATGTGGACGCAAGCTAAATGTCTCAGTTACATTGGTGGTCGGTGTAAATCGTCTCATTACATTGGGGCTGGATGTAGAATCCTGTCATTCACACTAGTGGCTAGTGTGAATGTCCCCCTTACATTGGTGGTCAGTGTAAATCTCTTCTTACATTGGAGATTACTGCGATTGCTTCTATTACATTAGTGGTCAGTGTAAACCCCTATTACATTGGTGGCCAGTGTTGAAACTCCTCTTTATATTCGTAGTCTGTAAAAAAAAATCAGCATTTCCATTGATCACACCCTCCCCCAGCACTGCCACTGATCCCAGGAGTTCTATGATCCCTAGAAGCTTTCTGTCTATTGATGGGTCCCCTCACCTCCCCAGTACATGGTGGGCAGGCAGTGAAGAGATGATGTGCTGTAACTTCTAGCAGCCAATCAGTAAACAGTAATGATGTGCAGTAACCTCTAGCAACCAATCAGTGAGCAGTATTGATATACAGCAATCTCTGGCAACCAATCAACAAGCAGAAATCATGTGCTGTAACCTCTAGCAACTGATCAGTAAGTGGTAATGATATGCTGTAACCTCTGTCAACCAATCGCAATCGCTGTCTGATCTGATTTAGTAAACTGATTTTGAATCTAGCTACTATTTATTGTATGTCTCAGAGCAGGTGGAGAGCGAAATTGTATGGGTTGGGGGGGGGGCAAGAAAATGTTTGCCCAGGGTCCAATCAATATTAAAGACGGCCCTGTGGATGTTAGAGACCTTGCGCTCCTCCACCCTCCATTTGAGGATGTCCCACAGATGCTCAATAGGGTTTAGGTCTGGAGACATGCTTGGCCAGTCCATCACCTTTACCCTCAGCTTCTTTAGCAAGGCAGTGTTTGTCTTGGAGATGTGTTTGGGGTTGTTATCATGTTATAATACTGCCCTGCGGCCCAGTCTCCAAAGAGAGGGGATCATGCTCTGCTTCAATATGTCACAGTACATGTTGGCATTCATGGTTATCTCAATGAACTGTAGCTCCCCAGTGCCGGCAGCACTCATGCAGCCCCAGACCATGACACTCCCACCACCATGCTTGACTGTAGGCAAGGCACACTTGTGTTTGTACTCCTCAACTATTTGCCGCCACACATGCTTGACACCATCTGAACCAAATACGTTTATTTTGGTCTCATCAGACCACAGCACATGGTTCCAGTAATCCATGTCCTTAGTCTGCTTGTCTTTAGCAAACTGTTTGCGGACTTTCTTGTGCATCATCTTTAGAAGAGGCTTCCTTCTGGGATGACAGTCATGCAAACCAATTTGATGCAGTGTGCGGCTTATGATCTGAGCACTGACAGGCTGACCCCCCACCCCTTCAACCTCTGCAGCAATGCTGGCAGCACTTATACGTCTATTTACCAAAGAAAACCTCTGGATTTGACGCTGAGAACGTGCACTCAACTTTTTTGATTAACCAAGGCGAGGTCTGTTCTGAGTGTAACCTGTCCTGTTAAACTGCTGTATGGTCTTGGCCACAGTGCTGCAGCTCAGTTTCACGGTCTTGGCAATCTTCTTATAGCCTAGGCCATCTTTATGTAGAGCAACAATTCTTTTTTTCAGATCCTTAGAGAGTTCTTTGCTATGAGGTGCCATGTTGAACTTTCAGTGACCAGTATGAGAGAGTGAGAGCGATAACACCAAATTTAACACACCTGCTCCCCATTCACACCTGCGACCTTGTAACACTAACGAGTCACATGACACTGGGGAGGGAAAATGGCTAATTGGGCCCAAATTGGACATTTTCACTTAGGGGTGTACTCACTTTTGTTGCCAGCGGTTTAGACATTAATGGCTGTGTGTTGAGTTATTTTGAGGGGACAGCAAATTTACACTGTTATACAAGCTGTACACTCACTACTTTACATTGTAGCAAAGTGTCATTTTTTCAGTGTTGTCACATGAAAAGTTAGAATAAAATATTTACAAAAATGTAAGGGGTGTACTCACTTTTGTGAGATACTGTATATATATATATATATATATATATATTCACTGACAATTGTTTCCACAGGGAAGTTCAGTATGTTTACAGAATATGAAACATAGTCAAGAGATGCTACAAAATAATGTGCCTGTGACAGATATTCCGCTTGTGCCATATTTTGGAGACGGTTTGACCTACATTTGAATGTAACATGAGCCTGTAAAACAAATACAATTTACAGTAGCTCTTTCGTGCAGATTTTGTTCATACAGTTTGGCCAATATTTTGTGCCAAAAATAGGTGTTATGCCACCTTCTAGAGTGACAGGGGAAAATAAGCAGGGTACACTAAATCTCATAAATAATTATGCTGTAACAAACTGTGCTCACTAGCAGTAACTGTACTGAGGACTCACACAACGTATATAGGGAGACAGAGTTATGAAACAGGTCTGACACTCTAGGAGCAGATGAAGACAAACTTTCATTAACTAGCTTTAAATAGAAGGATCATCTAATCCTGGTGCAGTCCTGCATTTCTCTGCCAATTCCTCTAAGCTCCTGTTGGCTGCAGAATGTGTGAAAACATAAGTGGGAAAAAGCATTGGAATATGTGTAGGGGAGGGCTGTTATTGCACCCTGGTGCTCCTACTTTTACAAATTAATTTGAGAACTCAGAGATTGAGCTGCAGAACTATACATAAATAAGGTGCAAATATATGGGAAGATTTGGCAACTGCAAGCTGTGGGTGGCCTCATGCATACACAGCTTTTTTCTCTGTATATTGTGGGTAATCTGCAAGCTTCATTTTTGCTGTTGTCTTACAAGTGGATAAGAACCTTCAAATCCTTTCAGACTGCTTTTGTGATTCTACCTTTAGTGAGTTCTAGCTCATGATGGTTCTAGAGCAGTGAATTCAATGCAGTACAGATAACTATTGGGCACCAAGCTACATATACAAATGTTGCCATTTTCAGTAAGCGTATGACATATCCACTAAGTTGGTACAAAGCAGTGGTGGTCAGCTCTCCTTATATGTGGGGTGGGCCTCAAGTATGGCCCCCAACATCACCAAAGGGCATGTATTTTATGTAATTTGTATATATTATTTTATGTATTTTTAATGTATCAGATAAGCAACGTTTGACCTAATCAATGAATCAGTTGTTGTTTGGCTGTAGATTTGGGTCTTTTTAAATATGAATGTCTTTTAATTAACATGTAATATTGACTTGCGTATGAGTTTTCTCTTTTTTACCTTTATTTATTATTATTTAATTGCCAATAATTGATGAATTGTAACTATTTTGGTTAATTGTTTATAGTGGCAACAACGGGAGATCCTACTCATTAGTTCCACCCATAGTCCGCCCCTTGCCTATAGTATTTAATCGTTGGTTGTCCTCTATTTCGTGACTTGATTAAGCGCATGCGTGTGAAACGCATGATCATGACAAACCCAGGGCTTGCACTCCTAACCAGCCTTCTGTGACGTCCCTCTGACCTCCAGTCTCAACACAGCCTGTGTCATGCCTGGCACACTGGTGCGCCTACCTGCCAGCCTGGTATTCTGTCAAAGCACTTAACTCCTCGAAATCTACAACCACATCACTTCCAGTGACTCTCCAGCATCAGTAATTGGACATTTTGATGAGTTGGTCATTATGACAGGACACCGGCAGTGTATACACTTTGGTACTCAATGAGTTGGCTGTTTTGAACGGCAGCTAAGGAGGAAAAAAGTTGTCTTCTGCCTTAGAGACGGCCATGTTGTCGGTTACTAGCAGGCGGACTAACAATGTCCACTCATTATATCGTCTACTGGAGTGTATACGCTCTATACGTGTTGTGTCAAAACAGCCAAGTCATCCAAATGTCCAATTTCTAATGCTGGAGAGTCACAGGAAGTGACGTGGTTGGAGATTTCAATAAGTTGGCTCTTTTGACAGAAAACCAGCATCTACGAGCCCTGCAGCCACTGTTACCTTCTCTGCAGCTATTTCCACACTGGTCTGGACCCCCATGAGTTGTCCGTTGTTTATATGGGTTGCACATCAAGGAGTGGCTGATCTCCGGTCATCATCAGTGGGTCTGGCTAATTGGATTGCATGTTCTGGTTACATGTTTTTAACACTATTCCCTCATCCCAATAAATACAAAACCTTTGGTACATCAATGGCAGTTTCTCCATTTATCATGTGGAACATATAATTGCTGTAAGACTTTGACCTTGCAAGGATGTTGTTCATTGAAAATTAGCTCCTGAGCGCTGTGGGATTTTTTTTTATTTGTTTGGCCACTACTTCTAGTGTTGCCACAGCCACCCCGGGCTCTGGATGATATTTACACCTATGATATCCTCACCCACGTTGTTATATGGATTTATGGTTTTAGCGCTGGGTACTTTAAGCTTTTGAATATGTAATAAGCAGATTTGGATCCTCTTTGTACCATACATAAATAATTATTAAATCAAGGTGATTTCAAAAACCATACATTCAACAACTATACGTTTCCTTTAGGTCAACATTCCTGCAGACACAAGTTCATCTAGTTCAACTAAAAGGAAAAAAAGAGATAAATAGAATAAATAAATAAATAGAAAACCTCCATATACCAAATGTTATACACACAGTTCTATAGCTATATAACTTTAACTGATGCCACTTTCCATCAAATGCTCTTTTTACCAAATATGAGTCCATGTTTATGTTCTTTCACATAAGCATTGAAAATAGGCGGTTGGGTCGCATTTTTAATGCTTCTCAAAGGCCTATCAATGCCACTCAAAATTGTTACAATAGGGAGCGGATGGAGGTGTACACTCTACAGTGTTAGCGTTGCTTTGCTGCGAGGCAGAGTTTGGGAGGTGTTAATGCTTTGCAACTGCCTCCATTAATTTCTATTGAAATGCATCACAACCATACCTTAAACAACTGTATACGTGCCTATGGCGCCGTTATCAAAAGTGATTATTTCCCATTTTAGCCTTGTAAAAGAAAACACACAGGGTATATGTTGCAACATGAATGCCTGTACAAAACTTCCTAAATGCTCATCAATGCTATAGGTGCTTTAATGTGCTTTTAGGCTGCTTTAAAATTTAAACTGTGAAAGAGCCTTATGTTTTGTTCTTGTGTCGTTATGTGTCTACAGGCTTATAAACTGCAAACTGCTCAAATGTTATTCAATGCTATTTAATAAACTTCAGAGTATACATAGAATGCTCCCCTAACTAATCTCAATATTCATGGCCATACAATTCCATAGAAACAGTTGCATCTATAAATAATATCATATACAGATTAACCCACTCACTTAGCACAGTTTCTAAAGATGCATTTTGGGCCAAACACACTCAAATACATAAGTATATTCATATAACTGATGCATTATTGTTTTATTTAGGTACAGAAAGAAGAGGCTATTGCTCTTCTCACGTAATAGGCTGAATGGGTTAAACACATTTAATTGGCTTCTATATTTCATTTTAATTGTGACAGTTTGGTTATATTGATTGATATCACCCTGCATTTGGAGCCAGACACAATGCCTGGTTTTCAATTGAAAGTTTTAGCAAATAATTACAGATAACAAGAAGCTGTTCTCTGCACAATTACTGTAGGACTTTACTTTAATTTGTAGTCACAGTGTGGAGAACTGACATGATCAGGAAAGCGCTACCAAAAATACAGCAGCATTAAAGAATGTAGTCAATATCTTACAGAAATTCTTATTTTTTAATCATGTTCTGCATGATTAAGAAAACATAAACAAGATAATAAATGAAAGAGTTTTGCCAGGCTATTTGAATGCTAATTGCAATACACCATACAAAGAGGTGTCATTGTAGCTCATCAACTTTGAGATAGTAATCAGCAAAAAGTGTCAAGGTGTAAAATCTTGAGATTTAACGACAGGTGCATACTCTGAACATAGACACTGCAATATCTTTCCCCACCAAGCAAATATACCCTACTAAGCTAGTTTGTGTCGTGTGTTCAAGCTGCCGCACCTGTAGACATGTGTTCGGAAGGATGTTACTGCTGTATTTTTTTTATATAAATGCCAGGCTAACAAAATATTCAACAAATTGCCAGGGGTGCACCTTCTGCTTGCTAACTTAGCAGTCAGGGATGAGCTTTCCATTCCAGGTTGAACATGGGCCTCAGCAGCCTTTTTGAAGCTGAGTGGGGCAGTTACAAAACTATAGAAAGTGGTGTACTGTGCTACATTATTACAGTGAATTGCAGTGTGCAGGGCTACATAGTGTGTTCCCACCCCTTTACTGTTCTGTATTGTGATATATAACTGTATATTGATATACAGTATTTGACGAAAGTGAGCACACTCACATTTTTGTAAATATTTTATTCTATCTTTTCATGTGACAACACTGAAGAAATTACACTTTGCTACAATGTAAAGTAGTGAGTGTATAGTTTGTATAACAGTGTAAATGTACTGTCCCCTCAAAGTGACTCAACACACAGCCATTAGTGTCTAAACAATGTGAGTACACCTCTATGTGAAAGTGTCCACATTGGGCCCAATTAGCCATTTTCCCTCCCCGATGTCATGTGACCCGTTAGTGTTACAAGGTCTCAGGTGGGAATGGGGAGCAGGTGTGTTAAATTTAGTGTTATCGCTCTCACTCTCTCATACTGGTCATTGGAAGTTCAACACGGCACCTCATGGCAAAGAACTCTCTGAGGATCTTAAAAAAAAAATTGTTGCTCTACATAAAGATGGCCTAGGCTATAAGAAGATTGCCAAGAGCCTGAAACTGAGTTGCAGCATGGTGGTCAAGACCATACAGTGGTTTAACAGGCCAGGTTCTGCTAAGAACAGGCCTCGCCATGGTTGACCAAAGGAGTTGAGTGCACATGCTCACCATCCATAAGGAGGTAAGTATGGAGGGATCATCCCATATCTTGAAATCAAAGTGTGAGAATTAATCGGGACTTTGAAGGTTTCATCAAATAAACACTGAGTATGATAAAATCTATCATTTATTTTGGATCATTTAAAAATGGATATGACATGCTCAACGTCATATCTAGAGGTTGTCTTTGGGAAATAGACGTATGAGTGCTGCCAGCATTGCTGCAGAGGTTGAAGAGGTGGGGGGGGGGTCAGCCTGTCAGTGCTCAGACCATATACCGCACACTGCATCAAATTGGTCTGCATGGCTGTCGTCCCAGAAGGAAGCCTCTTCTAAAGATGATGCACAAGAAAGCCCACAAACAGTTTGCTGAAGACAAGCAGACTAAGGACATGGATTACTGGAACTATGTCCTGTGGTCTGATGAGACCAAGATACATTTATTTGGTTCAGATGGTGTCAAGCGTGTGTGGCAGCAACCAAGTGAGCAGTACACAGACAAGTGTGCCTTGCCTACAGTCAAGCATGGTGGTGGGAGTGTCATGGTCTGGGGCTGCATGAGTGCTACCAGCACTGGGGAGCTACAGTTCATTGAGGGAACCATGAATGCCAACATATATTGTGACATACTGAAGCAGAGCATGATCCCCTCTCTTTGTAGACTGGGCCACAGGGCAGTATTCCAAAATGATAATGAACCCAAACACACCTCCAAGACAACCACTGCCTTGCTAAAGAAGCTGAGGGTAAAGGTAATGGACTGGCCAAGCATGTCTCTAGACCTAAACCGTATTGAGCATCTGTGGGGCATCCTCAAATGGAAGGGGGAGGAGCGCAAGGTCTCTAACATCCACCAGCTCCGTGATGTCGTCATGGAAGAGTGGAAGAGGACTCCAGTGGCAACTTGTGAAGCTCTGGTGAACTCCATGCCCAAGAGGGTTAAGGCAGTACTGTAAAATAATGGTGGCTGACCTGCTGATATGTGCCTGCACCGACCCCTGGCTATCCACGACCATCCACTTGTTTGACCCCTCTGTACTTCTGCTGCCAGCCCGGTTATGAACTCTGCTTGGACCTGCCCATTCTTCTGCCTGCTCCCTTGTACCACACCGCCAGCCAGTTGCTGACCCAGCCTGTACCACCTCTCTTCTGGGATCTCGCACACCCACATCAGTGAATGTCCAGCCCTCGTGCCATCCTGCACCCCCGGACCACCTGTTTGCTCTATCGGGGGTCCCTGAATCAGGTGTATAAGAGTGGTTGTTCCCTGCACAAGCCAGACTCCACCTCCAGGTGTGTGACACTCACAGTGCATAGATCCAAAAGTCTTTTGCCTAACAACTTTTTTTGTGTGTGCCAGCAACAACTTCAGTTACTGTTAAGTTTTGCTGAGATGTTTACTTTTTTTGACTGGGGGGTTGTCTGCAGCATAGACTAGTTCCAAAAACAGGAAAAGCCAGCCTTTTGCAGCACATCACCACATACTAGTGCAGTTTAGTTCTCCAAATCACCACATTGTTAAGTGCACCATAGCACTATGTCCTCAATGTCCCTATTGCCACAGATGCTAACAAAGTTAGGCAACCCCTTGCATTTATCATGTCTATCATGTTTAACTGCCCCCCCCTTCCCGGCCACTGTACATAAGCAGCCAGGCGGGTGCTCTGTTGTTCCAGGGGAATGATAACCGAGTGACCCTGGTATCATGTGATTGCTGTGACCAATCACAGCAATCACAGTCACAGTAGTAAGCAAGGTATCATGAATCACAGTGGCCCTGTACCACGTGATAGCTGTGACCAATCACAGCTTCACAGTAGTACACAAGGATGAAACCTTTGAACATTGTTAAAGATTGTTTATTACAGTGATCATCAGTGTCCATAATCACTGCAGTCTATTCACAGGGTCCATAACCACTGCAGTCTAATCACAGTGTCCCTAATCATGGCCACCCACTCAAGGTGTCTGTATTCACCAAGCACAAGTCAGTGTCCCTTATCACTGCCACCCACTCACAGCATCCCTAATCACCACAGTCCACTCACAGTGTCCCTAATTACCGCTGTATCAATCAGTGTTCCTAATCACCACCACCCACTTACAGTGTCCCTAATCATCATCACACCAGTTATAATGTCTCTAATCATGGCCACACCAGTTACAGTGTCTCTGATCACTGCCACACAAGTCATAATATTCCTAATCTCCGCCACACCAGTCATATTGTCCCTAATCACTGCCACACAAGTTACAGTGTCCCTGATTGCCGTCACACCAGTTACGGTGTCCCTGATCACCACCACACCAGTCATATTGTCCCTAATCACCATCACATCAGTCATACCAGTCATATTATCCCTGATCACCACTACAACAGTTATAGTGTCCCTGATCACAGCCAAACAAGTGCAGTGGGGCCTCTGCCTGTACTAACCCTGGCCTGTTTATTGGTCGTGTTTTTACCTGTTGCCTGGAGCAATCCTTTGTCTGTTTGCTGACCATGTCTCTTGTGCTGTGAACTGACCCATCTGCAAATCCCACTGACTACGTTCCTATGAGACACCTGGCTGGTGACCATGGCATTGCTGGGGGCAGACATGTATCAGTAGGTTAGGCTTGCTACGCCTATAGGAACTCCCTGACCACTCATATAGTGGTGACCATTACAGTACAGGTGGTCTCCTAGTTACAAACATCCGACGTACGAACGACTCCTACTTACAAACGGTGGGTGACAACAGGAACTGAGAGGAAATCTACCCCTAGGAAGGGAAATTCACTTCTGTAAGAGTTATTATGGGAAAAGGGTGTCTCCACTGATGCTTTATCACCAAGGTTTGTTTCCACAACAGCCCAAATTTTTCAAAATCCAATTATCATTGGGACAGGAAGTGAGGTGAAATCTTCTGAACAGAAACATAGACAGCAAAACAAACATTACAGAGGTGTTAACCCTTCCCTATGCTATCTAAAAAGCTTAAAAATAGTAGCTACACTTAAAAAATGTACCTGTTCTGACTTACAAACAAATTCAACTTAAGAACAAACCTACAGTCCCTATCTTGTTTGTAACCCCGGGACCACTTGTACATTGATTTTGACACAAAAATGTAAGTCTTTAAAAGACACACAATGCCTCTTAAAAAATACCTTGGGATGTTTAGTCTCCAAAGTGAGACTATTTTGTGGGCGTTTCCACTGTCTTGATGCTCCGGGGCCTTCAGAAATATGATAGGTAGTCAGGAAATTAGATGCAAATTTTTTCGCCCCAGAACACCTAAAGGTACTCCTTGGGTTTTGGGTCCCTCTGTGTACTAGGCTGTGAAAAAGTCTTACTATATATGGTATCGCTATACTCGGGAGAAGTAGCATAATGTGTTTTTGGGTGTATTCCTAATTATGCCTAAGATGTGTGGTAGAAATATGTCATTGTTTAACAACTTTATGCAAAAAGTCATTTTTTTTCCTGCATTTTCCAAAAACCTGTGGTGAAAAATGACATTTTCAAAAGACTCACTGTGCCTTTCAGAAAATACCTTGGAGTGTTCGCTAGTTAGGAAATTAGATTTATATACAGTAGATGATGTAATTTATGCATCTTGAAAGTCCAAAGGTGCTCCTTGGATTTTCGGGACCCTCCTTGCATCTAGGCTGTAAAACAAATTTCACACACGTGGTATCCCTATACTTGGGAGGCATAGCAGAATGTGTTTTGGGATGTAATTCTAAGTTTGCCTATGCCGTGTTAGAGAAATAAGTTGTTAAAAATGGCAAATTTGTGGGAAAAAAATCACATTATATTTCATTTCATTTTTTTCCCAAAAAGTGTGCCAAAAAATTACAACTTCAAAAAACTCACCATGCTTCTTACTAAATGCTATGGACTGCCTACTTCCAATAAAGGGGTAATTTGGGGGTATTTGTACTATCTTGCCATTTTAGGTCCTCAAGAAATGACCAGTCAGTACATTAGGCTTGATCAATTTTCAATTATCAACTGTGGAAATAGGTTTGTGTATATGGGATTGTATGATATATATATATATATATATATATATATATATATATATATATATATATATATATATATATATTGTTTTTATGGTTGAACCGGATGGACTTGTGTCTTTTTTCAACCTCACTAACTATGTAATTATGCTGTATATACCATAGCTCGAAGGTTCTAGAACTTTCGCACAAACTAAATAATATGCATATATTATTCAAAAAGTGACAGTGCTGAAATAAGAAAATTGGCCTGGGCAGGATGGGGGTGAAAGTTTTCAGTATTGAATTGGTATTGAATTGGTTAAGAATTATTTTTATCAAATTTTGAGGAGGAGAGCCAAAAGAATCCAGATGTAAGGAACAACAGGCAGGGAGAAGAAATCACCATTGATGTTCCTGCATCTGTAGTGTAATGTCAAGTTGAAGTAAAAGCAGTGCAACGCTCAAACCCAGAGTTAGTGTGAATCAGCTGAAAAATGAAAAAAGTGTGTCAATGGCAAGTGTCCCTTTGAATAACATGGAACAGCAAATTGCAACTATGCAGTTCAATTCAGTTATTAAAAGTAAAAACAATGCAGCGCTTAAACACCAAGCTAAATATAAACCAACCAAATAAGAAAGTGTAGCAATAACAAACGTAGGGCAAGAGCATCATGGGCATGGTGCTGAGGATTTTGGTGGGCCTTTTTATGTAAATAAATAAAATGGAAATGCAAACAATTTTTTGTTAAAACAAATTAAATATGCTGTCCTAATTTACATATCAACCATGTGTACACTGTATACAGGGCTGGTCAGTATTAGTGACTCACTCACACCATTGGCTGGGCCTATCTTTAGGAAGGGGCCTGGAGCTACAGCTCCAATAGCCCCTACATTAATCCGGCCCTGAACAAACGTCCCTTTAAATACCATGGAGCATCAAATATGCAATTCAATTCATTCATATAGCACATAATTGTCCCATATGTAAAATAAATAAGTGATACAATGAAGTGGAAGAAAAATTAAAAGTAAAAACACTGCTGCGCTCAGTGTTTTGCAACACAGCAAGTAGATGTAGATCTTGTGTGGGGACAGGCAGAATTGTGAGATACAGCCCAATACATCCCCCACTAAAATAACCAGTTTAAGACACAAAGCAAGCCATCAGAAATTAAAAGTCTTAACAGATTTTAATCTTCATAAATGGCTAAATGGCTATCATAAACAGCATTTAGTAGAGTCTGAAAAGCAAGGGTATCTTAATACAGCCTATCATAAATACTCTGAAGGAATACACATCTGTCAGACAGGGGTTAGTGACAGACATACACATTAGCTGTCCAAAGTTAAGTTTCATATAATTTCCATAATTAATGTTATGATGGCACAACAATAATACTGAGTGTTCACATAAATGTATAAGAGAATAACCATCTTTTCAAGACCAAACATCACTATATTCCAAGATGCAGGAAGCTGATATATTTAGTAATTAAGGGTATTTATATAGCACCAACAATTTACACAGCACTTTACATACTGTATATTCACATTAGACGCTGCCCCCAAGGAGCTTACAATATAAAGTCCCTATAACCACATACATACATACACATATTAGGACTAAATTAGCCTACCAGTCTTCGGAGTGTAAAATGAAACTGGAATATGCAGAGGAAACGCACATAAGCATTGTGAGAACACACTTACTCCATGCAGGTAGTGCCCTTGTTGGGATTCTAACCAAGGTCCCTAGTGCTGTAAGGCATACATGCTAACCACTAAGCCCCCCATGCAGATGAGACACTTACACATTCTGACAAAGCCATATATAAAAATCAGATGTCTGTCAAATTGGGATTTAATTTTATTTAATAATATGTTCAATGTTAGACTGTAAAATATGATGATCTGGAAATTTTAATACAGTTAAAACAATCAATAAACACTTTAATACCCCCAACCCAAACCCCCCGTACACTCCTCATAACCCTATTATTGGTTATGTAATTTCTGTAAGAAGGCTCTTTAGGAACCAAATAAGATGGGACCAGCCCTCAGTCTTGAAAACATACCAGAATGCTGACAGTCATCTCTTCAGGCCAGAGACTTTGTCAAAATTAGACTTACTCTGAATAAATTGGATTCTGTACAGGATCAAAGACCATGAGAACTTGCTCAGTATTTTCCATTTAAATTCCATTTATTTTGTTGTTGCTTACTGTTTTGGAATATATTTTTCTGTAAATATTTTCTTGCAACATTTTTCTTTCCTTTGAATAAAACAATATTTAAAAACCCTTAACGTGGATGTAAACCCCATTCATGAAATCTGACCTGGGCACATATATCTGTAGTGTTTACTTACCTCTCTCCAAAGCCTTAAGTCTCATGTCTTTCTGCTGCTTTGTTCCTCTGTTATCAGCATGATAACTTCTGACAAGCTCTCCGACACAGTAAATAAAAGCAGCTGTACATTTGTGTTGGTAACTTAGAGATATATATGCAGAGAGCTTGTCTATTCACAGTACAACTCTGCAAGTTTCTTCATTCCTCTGCCTATGTGGAGGGGGGGGTGTGCCTTTCCTCCAATCAGCTCACACGCTGTGTATGCCCAGACTCCCCTCCCACTGCATAAAACTTATGTAGGGAGATTTCTTTCATCTCTGTATATCATCTGAGGCTGTTCACTTCACTGGGTATATGTGAGGGTTTACATCCACTTTAAGCTGATTTTCTAAATGCTTTAAATAAGAACTTAAAGAATCCTCACCTCTTTGAACAACATAACCATATATTAGGCCTCATGCACACAGGACTTTTTTAACTCTCCTAGAAGCCAGCAGCGTTTTTGCAGAAAAAATGCCAGACGCTTGTAAAAGTGTCTAAAGCTTTTTACAAGCATTTATGAGCCTAAATGGGTCAAGCTATAATAAATAATAAATTCTGGCCATTGAAATTAATACATGCTCAAGCACTAGTGTTTAGGCATGTTTTACAGCTTTCAGCAGCTTCTAGCAGCCTTTAGTAGCGTCAAAGAGTTTTTTCTGCCCAAACTTTGCTGCTTCTGGACGCACTGGCAGTGGGGTTTTTTTTCCTGCCTCTAAAATCTCCTGCCACTAAACGCTGCTAAAAGCCTGTGTGTGCATGAACACATAGGCTAACATGAAGGGGAATTTAGAGGCAGGAAAAAAAAACACCAGAAGCCCCTAATAGCAGCTGTAAAAATGTCCAGTGTGCATGAGGCCTTAAACTGTTACCCTTCGAAATGCATGGCAGTAAGTGTCAAAGACATTTCCTAAAGATCAGAACTGTTATAGCAGATAATGTGAATGGTGCATGTTTTTGGCAGCAATCATTTGTGTGTATTTATTGACCTCAGTGACCATCGTTTTCAGTTTTCTGGCATTTAGAATGCTGTCCCATGAGCTGGAAATTCTCAATGCAAGGTGCAATGCTGACAGTGCCATTGTCACAGGGATGGCAATTAGGTAGTTTGGTATAGTAATGGCAAAGTAACAGACACTTTATTTTTAATCAAAAGCACCTCTCTTTTAGCATTCAATGACACCAGTGTTTAATGGATGATGAGCTCTGTTCATTAAGCCTTTTCAACAAGAGTGCAGTATGCTGCAAGAGAGGGTTTGTGTTAATTTACCATTATTCTAGTCATTTTTTCCCATTTTAAAGTCCAAGGTTACAGACTGAAGCGAGATCTGCTAAATGTATATTCTAAAATATTCCTAAAATCATTTTATACTGGCCCTTAGGAAAACCTAGGCACACAATGTATAATCATAACAGGCTTCTTTTCCGAATTTACTTGGTATTAGCAAGATTACAGAAACCAGTGGTGTTAATAATTGTTAGAAATAAGTGAAAAAAAAGTACACATAATGGGAGGCCTTCAATAAAGCTGCTGCGCCACATTTCCACAATTTTTCAGGTGTTTACTGCTCTTGTTAATGTCTTGCTCCTAATTCAAAATACATCTGCAACAGACGGTTTTGACAGCAACTCATGTGTCCAACTTCAGGTAGTTCCACTTCTATTTGTGGCGTAACACCTGCGCCAAATTCAAAATAAAATAGCAACAGTTTATATCTTACAAAAACTGAGCTAATTAAGACCCACTCTCTTTCGGCATACAAAGACAGATTTAGAAAAGTGTCTCACGTGCGTTCTAAGAGTGGCGCAGCATGCACCAAATTCAAGTACACATTCTAGATAAGTATATGAATTTGACGCACGCTGTGCCACTTTTAGAACGCTTGTGAGACACATTTAAAAATTCTGTCTGTGGCAGTCTTTATGAATTCAAGGAATATCTGCAAACAAAACTACTAGTGCATTTTCATATGTCCAGGTGTTTATAGAAGGCATACAGTTTACAAAAAAAAAAAATGTAATAGAAGCATTATATTTTTGTAAAATTCATTTCCTGAAATGCACCAGCTATTATTTAACTGTTATACATTATCTTATAAAATTGCATACTGTGCATTTGAATTCTCTCTGTAGAGAAAAAGGAAGTGACTACATTTCTAAAGAGGACAAACTAGCAGCAAAGGGAAAAGGGAGAAAAACATAAAAAACTACAATTACACTTTTCAGCCATGAGAAGTAAATCAGATGGTGCTAAAATCCCGGTAGAATACACAGATTAATTAAAGTCTGCTCTTTCCAAATCTGTTATTCAACCAAACACAGCTGCTGAAAAATGAAGCCCATCCTATAATTTTCAAGTGGTTTCATAGAGCTAAGTACATTACAGGAAAATATGCAGGAGATATGATCACAAAAGTTAGAAGCTATATTTGAGCTATAGTTCTAATCTGCAGCACACAGCAAGTAGGTGTCCTGATAAACAGCCACATAAGGGCTCATACACAATGAGTGTTTTAAACGCCGCTAGAGGTGTTTAGTGATTTTTTTTCTGACTCTAAACACCCCTCTATGTTAGCATATGTGTCCACGAACACATAGGCGTATACAGGAGTTTAAAGGCAGAGGCATTTAGAGGTACCCAGGGCCAGCACATTCAGGAGATGGCAGTTCAGTGGCAAAAACACTTTAATGTGCCTAAAAGCGTGTAAATGCGACTATCGCCGTTTAGGCACTTTGATAGATTTTACTGGACACTGCAACAATACCATATGAATATTTATGAGAATCTAGAAAAATCATCTCCCACTGTCCTTTGAATTTTTTCTGTGTGTGGATGTGCACTCACCCTGACTGACTGCAGCATGGCACGGGATGTCTCACAGGCCGACCTTATTGCTGCTCTGGAGGTTCATCAAGAAATGTGGGATATCTCAGACCCCAAATGCAACAGTAGAGTCCACAAGAGTAATGTATGGACCAATATAGTGGCTATTCTAACGCCAAATTGTGAGCAGTTGTCAAGGAGCCTCCAAAAATTTTACTTATACATTAGCTATGCTAAATCACAAATGAAAAAGATAAATAAAATAATTTATAAAACTATGAAAAGCCATAAGCAAAAGTATAAAAAGGAAGTGCAAAACAGTAAGACCAATAAATAAATATAATTTGCAAACTAGGTTGATTTTTCTTGTTTAACATGACAGTTAAACATAGTAACCGTTGCTAAATGAAAATAACACAAGGCAACTAATGCAAACTTTCTTCTTAATTTCATAGCCACTAGATTTCATGCTTCACACACAGTAGGTCCAACAGAGGTGGTAAGAAAAACAAAGTTATAAATTACTATTTAACCAAGACACTGAAGACTTAGTCACATTCCTATTACCTTGTTAGAGCTCTCATTTCATTGAAAAGCCAGCTTTCTGTCAGTTCTTAAGACTTTGAGCCATAAAAATTTATTTTCATTAAAAGTTATCTTGTTTGTAACCAAGGAGGTCTGCACCAGAGTGGATTGCAGAGGGGAATTTGTCTTCACTCTGATGTTCTGCAACTTACTAATTTCAGATTGGTGTGTGGCTGCTTAGGAAATTTCTGCCATATAAAACAAAGTCCATCCTTGTGTGTTAATACAAGAGCAAAGGTGAAAATTTCATGGGGCAATGTAATTATTTTAGAACTGTTTTCTGTCCATTTGAAGTATGTCAGGAATGACAGGATCGGAGAAAGCCTTGCTAGAAGTAATAGTGCAGATTAATGTAGATTTACAAGTAAATCTATCTATATATATTTTCTTAACCACTTACCCACCTTTTTTACATTTGTTGGTTACAAGATTAAACCATTTTTTTTGCTAGAAAATTACTTAGAACCCCCAAACATTATATATATTTTTTCAAACACCCTAGAGAATTAAATGGCGATCATTGCAATACTTTTTGTCACACAGTATTTGTGCAGTGGTCTTTCAAACGCAATCTTTTTGGAAAAATTTCCATTTTTTGGGCTAAAAAATAATACAACAGTAAAGTTAGCCCAATTTTTTTGTATATTGTGAAAGAGGATGTTACGCCGAGTAAATAGATACCATACATGTTATGGTTGAAAAGATACACCAATCAGCGCTAATGGATGACTTGGGTTTCGAAAACTTATATATGAATGCAGCCGTGCTAAAGGTATCAACATAAAGAAAGAAATAAACACTTTAGCTCATCACGAAATGATATTAAACATTCATTATAATGAGTCCATCTGCGTCTGCACAGCGCTTTCAACAGAATCATTAAACCAGCTGTTAAAGAAGTGGGGGAGGAGTCTGTGTTTATTTCTTTCTTGATGCTTTAAAAATGTTTAACAATTACCAGGTTAGAGGTACAGAGGAGGTCTTTTGCTAGAATTATTGCTCACACAGTCACGGCGATACCTCACATGTGTGGTTTGAACACCGTTTTCATACGCGGGTGCGACTTACATATGCGTTTTCTTTGCTGCGCCAGCTCGCGGAGATGGTGGCACTTTTAAAAAAAAAATGTTTTATTTATTTTTTTAGCACTGTTCCTTTAAAAAAAAAAACTCTGATCACTTTCATTGCTATCACAAGGAATGTAAACATCCCTTGTGATAGTAATATATGGTGACAGGTACTCTTTATGGAGGGATTGGGGTCTAAAATACGGCGATTCTAAATACTGTAATTTTTTTAAAACCGGCGCTGTCGGCCGCCGAGTAAACTGAAAGTGACGTTGTGATGTCGCTTCTCGAATTTATCGAAGGAGACCCAATCGGAGCTGACTCCGGCTTCCTTCAGGTCTCCTTCTAGAGTCCTGATCAGAGCTCCGGTCTCAAAGTGGTTTAAAAGTCAAAAGGTTTTTTTTTTGCCTTAATGCATTACTTGCATCAAGGTAAAAAATCTTACATTTGCTGTTTGTTTCCACACCCCCCCAATACTTACCTGAGTCCTCCCTTGTTCCGGCACTGCCCGTCAGCAGCAGCACTGGTCTCTCTCCCTGCTCTCACAGGACAGATTGACTTCTCCTGCTTCCGTCAAATCAAATCCAGTGAAGAGGGAACAGGAGGTGTGGCTGAACCACGGTGTGTGTGTCTATGGATGCACACAGCCCGGCTCAGGAGTGCACCCACGAGTGTGCCACCATAGCACATGGCTTGCTTTAGGGGCACACTCAGTAGAGGAAAAGCGGACAGTGCAAGCAGTGGACCCCAGAAGAGGAGTTAATAGGTCACTCTGTGCAATATCCTTGTACAAAGTAGGTAAGTATAAACCTCTTTTTTAATTTTAGGTAAAAAAAAAGAGAGACTTTAATAGCAATTTAGTAGTGATCAATATCCTTTAACTCCTTTAATAGTGTGCTGATGGTTCAAGGCATAATAAATATGGAGCATTGCTACTTCAATCAGACCCGGACCTAGCATGCAATCCATCTGGCGGAAGTTGTGTAACCGGAAGGCCTCCTGATGATGTCTGGGAAGTGAGGAAATGCGTAGGGGCAGGGACTTATGGTGACGAACTTCCACCGGTTGGAACACACACTAGCTTCAGGTCAGATCGAAGTAGCGGCATTCTTAGTCAATAGAGTCGGCAAGTCACACAGTTGCCAGGGAGGCATCAGAACATCAGAGTGTAACTATTTTATGTAGATTGGAATTATTTTACTAAAGGGTACTTAACAATATTACAGTCTTTGGGTCCTCCCTTTATTTTTTACTATGGGCCTAGAGTACTGGTGAACTGTGGAGACTGGAAAGAGGACCCATCATTATAAGTGTGGTTTGACTGACTGGGTGTAGGCCCCGGGGGTCAATTGTATCCAGTGAGTGCATTTTCCAGTGGGGGCACCAATGGTGTGGCACGGTCATGGTGGACATGGGAACACTGCTGTGTTAAACGAGTAGCACAAGCACTTGGACTTACGAAAGTTTGCACTAGAACTTTATTTGTATGTTTATTGAATACACTGAAGTGGATGTATCAACATTTTATTCACAGTTTAGTTTTGGTTGGAGATATTTATATGTTCACAAACACAAAGATTATTTGTTGTTCACTGCACTGCACTATGGTATCATTTTAATAGTGGGTAGTAGAAATGTGCAGAATGAAAAAAATTGTTTTGTTTCCTTTCGACTCGTTCTTTAAATCATTTCATTTCGTTATTAGTTTAATTAATTTTAGACTTTGTTTCAATAAGTTTTGTTTACTTTCAAATTCGAATCAGCATTTGAATTCGAATTTATTTTATTTGAAATTCAATTTTCAGAAGATGGTTATATTCTATTTTATTCTATTCTATTGTTTTTTCAATTTAATTATTTTCTATTTAATTCTCTTATTTTCTATTCTATTACAATCTATTCTAATTCGAATTTATTCTATTTGAAATTCAAATTTTGGAAGATGGTTATACTCTTTCTACTATTATTTTTTTCTTTTCTATTCTATTCTAATTCAAATGTATTTTATTTGAAATTCAAATTTTGGAAGAGGGTAATATTCTATTCTATTCTATTGTTTTTTTTGTTCTATTCTATTCTGTTCTTCTTTTCTATGATATTCTTTTGTTTCGTAGTATATTCAATTATTTTCTATTCTATTCTAATCTATTTTATTCTAATTTATTCTTTTCAAAATTTGAATTTCGGATGACAGTTATATTCTTTCTATTTTATTCTAGTTTATTGTTTTTTTCTATTCTATGCTTTTATTTTCTATGCTATTCTATTATGTTATATTCTATTCCTTTACTTTTTATACTGTTTTATTCTATTCTTGTTTCCGAATTCAATTTCAAATTCAAATTCGTTTTTGAATTCAATATCAAATTTGATTTAAATTCAAATTTTGGATTTGTTTAAACTTGTTATTATTGCAATTTAAAAATGGCATGCAAATTTCCAAATAACTAAAAATTTGTCTGAATTTTGATTCGGAACGAACTGCACATGTCTAGTGGGTAGCGCAGCTTTCTTCTTTCTGTAAAATGGATTGATTACTTACAGTATATAGACTAAGTGAGACAATAAGCTTGAAAGCTGGAAAAGTTTTTTTTAGGTGTTCTATGTACAATTTTGGGTATCAGTTTATTGCTGAATGTGTGTGTATTGTACTTTGCACAGTTTGGAATCCTTGCATAATTGGTATATATTTACTTGATACAGTCTAATTTTGGATTTTACACAGAAATATAGATTTAATGAACATTTGCTCACATATTGTGTGACTACATAAATTTGCTGCTACCATTTTTTATTGCTTCAAATTATTGCATGTTGATTAGCCAGTATTCAATTTTGTCTGACCTCAGGCTTGAACATTATATTGTCAAGCTATTTTATGAATTATTTCTCTCTTTTCTCATTATTTTTTCTATTTCACGTTCATCTCTACTAACTATTTTTGTCTCACAATAGGGTTCACTGCATCTTTTGTTTATTTCTAACATTATATACTATCACTACTAATAGTTGTATAGTTACTAAAATATATGACAAAAATGTAGCTCTGCAAGATTCCAGAGGCTTTTACAAATCTGTAAAGTTAATGTTAAGTGATGTACATTCAAAGTACGCTATGGCACCATCAACTGAATTCAATATTGGCCATATAAGGGGCATTTTAAAACTTCACTATCACTAGAACTATCACTGTTTTTTACTCTGAAATATACAGTATATCAGAACTATGTAAGACATTTTATTTAAATTAAATCAGCAATTTGACATTACTCAGCAGTTAGGCCGGAAGCATACAGGTGATGCACAATTTTTCTAAGTCATCAATCAGCACTGATGTCATTATCCATGTACATGCAATATAGGCCCTCTGTAATGTTCAGGATTCTTCGTAGATGACAGAACCTTGAAAATCCCAAGATTTCTTGTGCTCAAAACAGGCAAGTTTCAAAGCCTCTGTACTTCACCTATGAAATTCCATTATGTGGGTTTCATAAAAGCTATGACCATCTACAGCAAAATAGCTTTCCTCCAAGACCATTTCTTTGAACTTCTGACAAAAACTACAAACACAGTAAGAGCAAATAGCACAGGTTATACGACCTGTTCAAAAGTAATTGAACATTACAGTTACAGTGTGTAAATAGACTTGGAAAGGAAATGTATCCATAACCTCCTTCAGGGACTAAAAGATAGAGAATGCATGGCGTGTGGGGTTACAATATTTTCTGGAAAAAAGGAAAAACACATCAACCTCATGGGTCTCTGTCTCATTAAAATACGTAACATTAAAATGTTTGTTTTGCTTTTTTTTGAAATTTCAGATAAGATGAGTACAGATAAAACATAAAAAAAGAAGAAAATACAGAAAAAATATAACATTGGATCAGTGGGTGGACAAGGCCCAATACATACTGTATATACTGTATATAGGCCCAAACACGTTCAACAATAACTGGACAACGAGGGGCTAGCATATGACACACTGTCCTAAGAAAGAAACCAGCAAGGAGATGAGGGCTACACAATCTGAATATGGCCACCCAGGGTCAAGGCAGGTGCCTTGTTGTGGGCGTTCTAAGTCACATACCGTACGGTAACCATAAACAAGGTAACCATGTGTTATCCTCAAGGTACTATTTATAGATATTATACCATGCTGATGGCAATGAAAAAGGGGGCAAGCAACAACCCCAACCCACAACAAGGTACACTTAGCAATATTTATAGAAATGGGCTCTGCAAAAGCCAAAAGAATATAGTATTACATAAATAAAAACAAATGTGCAAATATATCTAGGGTAGCACAAAAGTTATAGGGTATACAGTCCAATACCAATTCCCATACCCGATATAATGAGTAAACAAAATAAAATTACATGTATAATATACAACCACGGTACAAACATATAAGATAAACACATAACCTTTGGACATATGTATCCGCAAAATTAAATTGTAGGTGTATGTCCACAATTAAATAAAAAAAAATGCTTACTATATTTATGAGCGTTCATAAAAAAGAGTCCACAGGTTGTATAGCAAAGGAGGGGGGAGCAGGGGCACCCGGTGTTCATGAAACAGCCACAGAAATATGTGAAAATCTGTCACCAAAGAGTTTGGGGGAGGGGGCTGAGACTTCCACCATCCCTGCACAGGGGATAAAATGTTTTATATTTATGTTATACAAAATGACTGACTAGATAGTATCTCTGACCATTTGTGGTGTGTGCAAAACTATGATAACACATGTATTCTGCCTATAGGCACTTCTGAGCATTTTTAGGTTGAGTGAAATAGAAAATGGTTCAGAAACACACAGAAATGAACACGTCTGCTATGTAAGCTGATTTGGTTACCTGATGCTGCTACAAAAGTTTTATCATTAGTAAGGTCCGTCATTTCACAGGTAAAAATATTAAAAAACAGAACAGGGGGGATCCTAGGAGAGGTAAACCTACCATTCTGCAGGGTTCTTTCGGAGATATCCTTTTGGGTCATGAGTGCCAAATCATATAATGACATTGCAGGTCACTTTGGTCATTAGCAACCAACCTTCCCATAGCTGAAAACCTCAGTTCCCCTTTCTGTGACGCAAACTCCTTTAAAGTAAATAGAAGATCTGGGGTATAAAGTAATGGGATTTTTCTGTAGCTTTTTCTTTTTTAGTCTCTACTCTCCTATACAATACTGCTGACTTGCAGCACTGGAGAAAGATTTTGACTTGAGAACTATCTGCAGAATATTGATGCTCTCCCTGTGTTTGTGCGGGTTTTCTCTTGATGCTTCCATAGTCCAAAAATAAACCAGTTAATTAACTGATGAAAGCCATGCCTAGCTTGTGTGCTTATGGTAGGGAATTATAATGTAAACCTCCTGGGGGCAGAAAGGTTATAAGAATTTATATTGCTTGCTAACGCATTAAAAAAACAAAAATTCAGTGCAGGATCCTTTGAACAATTAAATAGTGAAGGAGTGGATGGATTAATTGAAGGAACATTCCAGCCAAGGAAATGTTTTTCTTTATTTTCATCTGGCGATCCTGCCAATAACATACTTTGTGGCCACGAACCCAGGGGAAAAAAGTAATATATTGCAACTCACCAGTCGTTGGACATGATGGTTTCTTTAGTTATCTTTTTTATTGTTTTTTTTTTTTTTTTATCTGGGGATCCTACCAGTAACATCCTTCCTGTTCTTGGGTAACATTCCCCAATCACAGTTCTGTCACTTTAGAACAGGACTACAGAACACCTCCATCTCTTCTCCATAACATTGGGGGCAGTTGTTTTGTAGACCACAGCTGACAAGATTTCAGGCAAGTTCAACAGGTATTTTATGCATTAATTGAACAGATCTAATATATATATATATATATATATATCTTTCAGTATAATTACCAGACCAGGGAGCAAGCAAAAGAAGTTAATTGTTAGGGTTTACATACACCTGTGCTGTCTTTTAAAGGAGAAGTGCAGGATTTAAAAATAACAAACACACCAACTAACCTATGTGGATGCAACTGTCCCCCGCTGGCTCTAAGACTGAGAACTGACCAATCACATGACCGCTGATCGCTTAGTTCTCGGATCCACTCTGAGCACAGAGCGGTGGCTGCCATGCTTCTCCTTTAATGCACATCCAGGTTCTGCTGTTAACACCATCAGGAAGCCCACCCTAAGTAATGACATATAGCTGCATTGTAGTGGAAGCACAGAGACAGAAAGGGGATCGATAGAAGAGAGGTAAGACCAGCAGGGCTGATGTTGAAAAGCAAATAAAAGACAGCTGGGTTTTATACACAATGCATAGCAAACTAAATGTCATACAGTTAGTTTAGATCTACCTAAAGTCACACAATTTCATGCAAACTTTTCATGACAACACAAGACAATATTGGGCATCATATATAAAATGGGGTTGAAAGCAAAAATGTCTGAAGTGCCTAAAATCAGCAGCAACAATGGTGATGTTACCATGCAAGTCCCACAATGTACAGTTGTGCTCATAGGTTTACATACCCTGGCAGAATTTATGATTTCTTGGCCATTTTTCATAGAATATGAGTGATAACACAAAAACATTTCTTTCATTCATGGTTAGTGTTTCAGCAGCTGCTGGGATAAATAAACTTCCCTGCACATGCGTGAGAAATATGTCACACTGTACCGGCCAATCAAGACCCCTGAGGAGCCCACATTCAGAAAAAGCCAGGGAGAAGATGTCAGTGCTGGAAGGGAGCCAGCAGATGTCACACCACTGAAGTGGAGGTGAGTATTTATGACTTTATTTCCGATTTAAGACAGAATTCCGGTGGCTGCAGACATAACAGTAATTTAAAGTGGTTGTAAGGATTGCTGCCAGCCCCTCTGTTTTACCAGGCTAAACTGCACAGTGTAAAAGGTTTGAATAAAATGATGCCTCTAAATACCTGAATTCAGATTGTCTCTGTTCGGTCACATCACGTAACCTCCAGCCACTCTGCTCCCAGTCAGCCGAGAGGTCACGTGCTGTCCACTCAGCCCCTCCCGCTGTAGCTCTTAGATCGGGGGAGGAGAGTGGCCAGAAGTCATGTGACTGAACGATCTGAAAAAAGGTAGGCATGATTTTATATGAACATGTACACAGTGTAGTATAGTTTGGTAGAATAGAGAGGCTGGCAGTAATCCTTCTTTGACTTTACTGCCAGCTACTAATAGCGTTAGGCGAGGAGGCACCGGGAAGAGACTGCTCACACACAGAGGCTGGCAAGTAGGGAGGGAGGGGGGAGATAGGGGGGCAGTGGGAAGATGGAGGCACATAAACTGACCACAGTATCATGGATCAACAGCTATGATTACTGTGGTCAGTTTACATAGGGTGACACAAGAACAGGCAGGATCAACTAGCTTTTTTACAGCATAGAAAGGGACAGATTAGACAGCACAAGTACTATGATGTTTAACCTGCTATAAGGGAACAGGACCTCCTTTGTTTTGTTTTCAGGGTTCCAACCTCTTTAAGAAATGTATTTGGAATTTTCAAAAACTGATAGTAAAATAATCAAATCATGAAATAAAGACTGAATTTCTGGTGCATACAGCTTGCACAGCTACACAGATATTCCTTGCATAATTTACCACGGACTAAATCTTAGTATCTTAAAAAAGCCAATAATTAGCAACAACGCACACAGCTGAATAACAAGCCGAGTACTGCAAACAGGGTGCCCATAATTATAAAGCAGGGAACTGTAGCTGTTCTGTCTGTGTATAAATTTTGTTTCCTCTGTAATGAGAGTGAAATGGAAAAGGCAGCCATAATTCTGTTACAGGAATGCATCAGCGAGGGTCAGATTAGTGCACATCATTCCACTAATGCTCTTTTCATTATTTGGTGCACTTACAATAAGAGTAAAACGCTTTCCTATTTCAGGTTCCTAGAACATTGTAAACTGTCATTATTAAACAGCTTTAACAAAACAAGATAATTTTTTTTCTCTCTTTTTTTCTAATAGATTCTGGTGTTCTTTCACATCTGTAGAGCTCCTGATTCTGCATTCAGAATACTGACTGCGGTAATTTAGCAACTGTGCACATGCAACACGTACGCACGGAAACACACTCCTGGCAGATGTAATGGGAAAAAGAAATATCTGAAGTGATTACTCTGAACAGCAACATAATGTATATACATGCTGTAGTATGAGCTATGGTGAGAGCCTCAGGTAGCAGTTTAAGACAAACAGCGGATAACAATTCAGTTCAATGGCTTTTTGCCAGTTCTCGCTCAGCCACCTGTTTTCAGCAGTTAGTGCAGGTATACAAATACAGCTTTTGCTGCTCAAACCTCAACAGGAACATTTGCCTGAGCATAGTCATTGTGTTTGCCATGCACAATTCTATGCCATAACCTTTTTACTGAGTTTCTTAAGTTGTGGTCTACCCTATTTGTGTATGTAAGTCTTTCATGGAGTACAAAAGCACACAGACTAAAAGCATCTGCAGGTTGAAAGGCTAAAAGTAAATGTTGTCAAGTCACTCTTCTGCCTACTAATCACTATATTCTGAAGGTAATACCGGTCATAAACACAATTCTCATGTAATTTCAACCATTTTGTAAATGGAAAAACAACCAAATTGATTAATACAGACTACAACCAGTAGTTTTTATTGGAGCCATAAATGATTTACACTTTTGGTGGAAGGTTGCCTTGAGGCATATTGTTTTTTTTTTTAAATCAAAAGTAGAGTATCTGGACCTGACAATTTCCAAAGTATTAGTAACAGTCGAATGGGCTTTCTTGAAATGGATAACATTTCTGGCAGGGGAGATGGGGCTAGACAAAGGAAGAAAGTGTTAAAACAACATCCAGTACTCACACAAGCCATTTCAAGGTACCTGCACAGTAGATATATGACTTTGCAGGAGAACAGCCTATCTACTGGTCCCAGTCCCTGACCAAGCCACTGATCAGTGGGGAACCAACTATCTCATTAAAGCCTTTTAACTCTCAGTGCAGTGCTTAATTTCAACAGAGACTATTTGTAATCCACTGAGAGAAGATTCAATGTTGCAGTCCCCTTTAGCAGAACTCTGCTGTTAGCAGGCCAGTATCAGGAAACAACAGCCAACAAACTCCCAGTAGTGGTGATTAGGCCTCTCACCACACTGATGCTCTGATAATGTCCTCTTGGGTAAAGTCTGCTCCTCAACGGTTGCTCCTATAAGCAGGATGGATGCAGATGAAGCTAGCACACATAGACCAGCTTACAGTGCAACTTATAGTCCAGTGGGCTCTACGGCAGCTTAGCCCATTGGCCTAGCACAGCATTCCCCAGGCTCTGCACACTCCCAGGGGCACCACCCCCCAGCTAACCAGGCTCACAGCTTTGTCCCTTTCTCCTGGGCTCACTCCTCTGCTACAGTCTTTTGGGTCTGATGGACATGGCTACAGTGCTGACCGTGGAGGCGGCAGCTCAGAAACCTCCAGCCCTATTGCTAGGGGTGAGCATAGTCTCAAGCTAGGGCTGCAGTCATCTAAAGCCATCTCTTGACTACTGTGCCATTTGTAAGAAAAAACAGTACTGCAAACACTGGTTGCTGTCAACCACGCTTAGTTAGCCTGCGTTCAATTAAAATTTTAAGGCATATTGGTGCTTATGTCTTCCTTCATAACAATGTAATGAGCAGGCAGCAAAACTAATGCATAGATATGAATGCATGAAAGGACCTGCACCACACAAGAACTACCTTTACCAATTCTGCACAGTATGTCTGAAAAATGCTTGGCTTGTAAAAATAAACACACACTCACTGACAGGCTCCTACATATAGGTCCATTCTAGCCATTTTCTCATAGAAACAACGCTGCTGCAAATCATAAGATAAAGGGAATGTCATCTTCATCTTTAGAAATATGGATGAGAAGCCCTGAATCAAACACTTCTATTCATAGATTGGAGCAGCAAAAGTACAGTTAGCTTGTGGTGGAAATGGCTTAGTGCTGCCAGTGCAACATTAGCATTCAAAATTTCCTGTGAAGAAAGATGTAAAGTAACAGACAATTGGTTCTATGACTCTGCTGTCAAACTCAAGTTGAGCTGTATGCAATTTCCACCTTATCCAGCGTGCGCTGTTAAAATATTCTTTGTGCATCCTGATTTTTTGTTATTACTCTGCCTTTGCTTTCACATGTCACCACTGCCTTCCAGCAGTGCGTGGTTAAACAGTCCTCTAGGAGCCAGGGCTACTAGAGCACAATAATTAGAGCATCTTTCTGGGTCAATGTGGCCAGCTGCTGGTGAGTGATGGTCACAAGATACACAAGTTTTACATGACTGCAATCTTGTGTCAGATGACTATCTTCAGTGTACACCATGGGATAAGAGGCTGCAGGCTTTCCTCACATAGCTTTCATGCTCAAATAAATGTACATGCTTTTTTTTTACATCTGCTGTAGAACACCAGTATTTCTGATTAAATAGATCTCTAAAGCTTTTTTGCTAACAACATCTTTAGCCAAATACCAGAACATATCTAGCAATAGTTTAGGCTGTGAACAGCACAAATTGTTAAATTTGCATGACTAATTGCTGTTGGTGCACAAGTTAAAATCTTGCCTGACTGAGTAATAAAGCAAGCCATTTCATGTCTATGGCTTAGGTACATTTGTCATGCACTTTAATTTGGCAACAAAAATGGCAAAGTTTCTTGATCTGCCTACAGTATGCCCAATTGATGTGTCTGGACATGAGGGCAGAAGGCTTTACTTTCTATGTTGCAGAAACTGAAGTTAATGCAAAAAAAAAGAGAGCTCACTGTTAAATATGGAAGGACTAAAGCAGAACTAAACCCAAAGTTCATAAATATTTGGACCGTGGCCCAATTTTTATAATTTTGGCTCTGTATGCCACCACAAAGGATTTGAAATTAAGCAATCAAGATGTGATTAAGTATAGAAATTGCAGCCATTTTATACATAATGCATTTCAGGGGCTCAAAGTACTTGGACAGACTAACATAATCATAACAGTAATTACTACTTTCAATATTGTAAAATTATTTGCCAGAAGCCTGGAACCCAGTGACATTACCAAATGCTGAGCTTCTTATATAATGATGCTTTGACAGGTCTTCCCTGCAGCTGTCTTCAGTTGCTGCTTAATGTTGGTCTTTCTACCTTCATCTTTGTCTTCAGCAAGAGAAATGCATTTTGAGGGGTGGCTGACTGACTTTGAAGAATATTCTATTTCTTGGCCTGCAAAAATTCTTGGGTTGCTTACATAGTATGTTTTGGTTCATTATCCATCTGTACCATGAAGCGCCATCCACTCAGTTTTGCAGGATTTAGCTGAAACTGAGCAAATAATATAGCTAAAAAAAAAATACAATTTCAATTTAAAAAACATTAGTGGATCTGTTCCACTGGGGCAGCCATACATGTTGACTTCATAAACTACCTTCACGATGTTTCACAAATGATGGTATAGGCTTCATATCATGATCTGTTACTTCCTTTGCTATGCTCCTCTCAGTGGGACTAAGGTCTTTCTCTAGCTGGGTCACTATTTTGTCAGAACATCAATAAAAGCTTCCAGAGATCAGATTAATGATTGCAGCCTTACAGTATAACTCAAAATCAGGGCCTCTTTCACCCCCAGCTTTCGATTTTGTGATGCATGAGTATTTCAGTCTGGGTTTATGTTTCCCCCACAAGAACTCTATTGCCTTAGAATAAAGATGGGAAAAGAGTGAAATGGCATTCAAATAATAAAGAGGTTTGTGTGTTCAGTTTCAATGTTTTTGTTTTTTCTATATTACTCTTGTTTAAGCCTTTTATTGAGATAAGGCTACCCCCTAATTTTTTAACACTTATGATTGGAACTGGGACCTTATTTGCTTTGCTAATACATTTATCCCAGGTGTTGAACTACAGTATGTGAGCTCTAAGGGTTTTTAGGAATATAGTTAATTTTTCTGGTAGTAACATTGTCTAACTGTCTGATATGAAGTGTATGCCTACACCCTCCAAGAGATTCATTTGATTCGTCTGTTTATTATTTTGTGAATTGTCCCCTGTATCCATGGACAACATGGTTCCCCCTTGGGGGAATATTCTTTGTGTCTCTTGATATATTGAGATATCTATTGTATAATGCAAGAGACTTGCATTGTTCTTGTTGTTCTTTTCTATGCTTTTGTATTGTCTAAATTCTTAATAAAAAGAAAATGATATACAAATATAAAGGAGGTGGGCTAGAATAATTAGTTTAAAGACATTAATACAGCCAAACCAATAGAATTATTTGACTTTCCACTTAGAAAGATCTTGAAATATTTTAGTCAGTATTTTACTATAATTAAAACTGTAGAGTGAGTCTGGATCAGAAGGTATGTGAGTGTCCAAGCGAGTAATGAAATCAGCCTTTTATTTAAATACATACATGGAAGGTAGGGCAGTGGACAGAGTCAGTAGGGCAGAGATTGGTATCAGTAGGGCAGTGGACGGTGTGGGTACTGTTTTATCATTTTATCTTTTTATTATTTTCTGCAATACAATTTTTTTTTGTACAATTTTTTAGGAGCCCCATTGAAGGGCTTTTGTGAAATATTAGAGTCTAAACACACCCCTGATGTCTCACTTTTGAGGGCAGAGATTCCCAAGTCCCTTTTCCTGCAGCTGCACTGGACAGTATGCTTCAGTCATGAATGAACACAGTGAGAGATTGGTACCAATCACTCACTGTGTTCATTCATAAAAGGAAGGGCTGGTAAATGGGTTGGGCAGCAGGGGGAATCTGCACCACAGAGAGTGATTAGGGGGTGCCCAGGCACTCCTGACACATCCTGTGTGCACTCTATGATGGCAATATAATACATGTGTAGTCATGCAAACCTGCCTTTAATAGTTGCTTTCTGTTTTCCCCAAAACTCTCTGTGTTTGCCTGATTGTCCTTTACTGAACAATATGATGGTACTTTAAAAATGCATATATGTATAAGAATGGTTATTTGTTGTTTATATGGTGCCTTTAGTTTGCTAGCGCTGACAATGGTTTGAGAGGTATGAACAGAGAAATGACTGCACAGCTACTGGTCTCTGTCTCTTTCTTTAAAATCACTAGCTAACAAAACCTACAGATCTGACAATCAATATAGAAATGGCTTGTGCTGCGTTTCTAGTGCAGTCTATTTAACTATTCTAGGATTCTGGATGCATATTTCTGAAAACAAATTGTTTTCTTTTCAGACCGCTGCCCCAAGTCAATAATTGGCTTGGTAAGAGAACTGTTTTAGTTGAAAAGTAATTAAAGAGGCTGTGTAAGAAAAATTACAATAATAAACTCAAAAATATTGCTGGAGATTAAGATTATTGCTGGATATGAACAGTATGTTTTACTTCTTATAGCTCTGTTTGAAGGTTTACACCGGCTATCCATCACTGCACTCACACCCTGTTAAGAAATAAGCAAATTTGAGGCAAACTCTTCAAACTTTTAAATTTGTTAATTTATGACAAACCTTGCAGATTTTTCTTTTTGTTTAAAATTGTGGAACATTTAAAAACCTGATTTCCTAGATTTATGGACTTCAGAAAACAATATATATATACAGATTTTGGTAGATTACACTTATCTGACATAGATGGCATTCACCGAGTTCACCAGATTCCGGTTTGTGATTAGATTAGCGCTTCTCTAACTGCTATCCATGCTGTCAGCACTGATACATTTTAACACAATCACAGGGCAGTAAGAAATCTGTAGAAAGACATCGTTGTCTTTGGGGAGAATTGAATCACACTGATGGTCAATAGTGTGTGTGCTGGCTGGGAACAGGCTACAAGCGCACTGTTTATTCTGTGTTCATTAGCTCTGCTACAATATTTCCAACTGTGGAGATTACATCAAAGAAGATAGAATTATGTGCCCTCTTCACACCTAGAGGTAAGTATAAAATAATTTCATACTCATTATCAGCCTTGAAGCTGATCTACAGTGTGGAGACTTAAAGTTACAAAGACTAGCAAATGTGTGATACAATGAACGGGTTCATTTAGGCTGAATGGTTTGATTATATACCCTGGTATATATTACTGCACAATCACACTAGATTGGGAATGTTCATACAAAAAGAAAAGACAGGAAATTAATTTTAAATATACAATTACATGCAGATGAAATAAATAAATGTTATAAGTATAGGCTCATAGGGTAAACCCTATGTATAAATAGCACTTACAATATAGTATGTATAAACCTGTGATCACTGCAAATAATCAATTTATTTTGGACTAGGTATGAAACCCCAAATAAATACCTATGTGCAACTAGCATCAATAAATCGATAACATAACATAATACAAAATACAAAATTATATATATATATATATATATATATATATATATATATATATATATATGTGTGTGCTCCAAAATATGTAAATGGTCTAAATTAAACCAATAACAATATATTATATTGCAAAGTGATCAGTCCTTATGGATATGTGCAAATAGTGCAGCCTTCAACATAAATAAAGTGCCTTGTGCTTTTCTTCATATATTGGATTCCTCTCCAGTGCCACCAATTCACCACATGTGTAATAAGGGTCCTTACTCACCAGATGTAGTTGACCCTCTTGTCATATGACAGAAAGGAGTCAGAAATCACTTCTGAAGATGTTGCATGGTGACGAAAAGCGTCAAGCTGGAACGCACGGTGCATAGACTCAAACGCAGCTGGAACGCATGCTGGAGCATAGCGGCCCGTCAGCTTCGGCTGTTCATTGGGATTCCAATTATTGCATTACTTCACTGACTGTATGTAACCAAATACAGATTGTTTTTAATAAAAAAATTGAACTTTTTACACTATGAGAAGCCTGCCTTCTCTTTGTTTTCTCCATAAACAATTCCATATACCACGAGAATCCATTGTGGGAAAAGGAACTGGCGAACATCTGAAGTGACCACTGTGAGAGACCACCAAAGTGATTTCTGACTCCACATGTGGTGAATTGGTGGCACTGGAGAGGAATCCAATATATGAAGAAAACAACAAGGCACTTTATTTATGTTAAAATATAAAAAACATGAAGAGCTACCTACAAAAGGTAATTAGATAATGGACATTCTTTTGTGACTATTGTTTATTCAGAGACTATCTACGACCCCAGCAGGGGCTCATTATAATAATTATTGATTGTTTTTTACTGATTATTATTGTATATTTACTAATTGTTGTTTGTAGGTAGCGCTTCACGTTTTTAATATTTTATGTTTACTTATGTGGGAACAGATTTTGTGTTGAGCAGCGCCTAATTTATCACGTATCTTTTATTCACATCATTTTCACGAATCAATTTAAATGCATTTATTGATATATAGTAGAGCAGAAGCCTCCTCTACGTACTTTATTTATGTTGAAGAATGCACTATTTGCACATATTCATTGGAACTGTGCACTTTGCAATATATTATATTGTTATTGGTTTAATATAGACCATTTACATATTTTGGAGCACACACACATATATATATATATATATATCATTTTGTATTTTTTATTATGTTATTGATTGATTGATGCTAGTTGCACAAAGGTGTTTATTTGGGATTTCATTCCTAGTCCAAAAGGAATTGGTTAATTGCACTGATCACAGGTTTATACATATTAACTATATTGCAAGCATTATTTGCACATAGGGTTTACCCAATGAGCCTGTACTTATAACATTAATACCCACTTAAGGTTTGGAATAGCAGTTGAGATAAGATATTATTGGCGGAAGTGAATTAATTTATTTTAATTTTAAATAAATAAATGTGACTACTTTTCACATGATTGGATAATTGAAGTGAATCTTTTTAGTGTGAACATTTTAGCTCTTTTGGTAAATAAGCCACATAATATTTCTTTAAATGTCATATCACACTAAATTGATAATTGGAGAAAGAGTCCAAGCAGACCATGAAGTTGGGGGGGGGGGGTGTATAAAAGGCAATCAGAAGTCAAATAATGAAGAAAGCGGAGGCAGAAGGGTCTGAATAGTGACAGCTGGAACGGAGCTAAAGGAGGTAGAAAAGCAACAACTGATTGTGGACCAGGGGCCTAAACATCTGCCCAGGGATTTGTTTTTTATTATGGCAGAAGTGGACAGCAAGACAGTTCTACACTGAGCAAAATTATAAACACAACACTTTTGGGAGCACTTGTGGCATGGTTTCTTATGAGAGCTGTCTTAACTGGTCCAATTTTGAAAAAGGTTCCTGCACTACTTTGGTCCGACTTTGGTCCATTTTCAGCCCATTCAACATCATTGAAGTCAGATCAAAGATCAAAGTTGGATCCTGGTCCTAACCATCTGACTTGTGACATCTGACATGGTGATTACAGCAGCAGGAAAAGGAATTTACGTCACACTAGGATTGTTTTGATTGGTCAAAGGACAAGTCAGACTATCTCAAGCTTGGAGCAAAATCTTATCTGTTCATTCAAGTTGGATCGAAGTAGGACCGATGTAGGATGTCGCAGGGCAAAGTCGGATTGTCAGTGGCACAACAGTCGTGTCGTACCAGTGGGAACCCAGCCTTAAATACACAGGAGAAAGGAATAAAATGCACCTGACCTGTGACCAGCCAATCAGGGCTATGAATCACGTGTTATGAGCACAGGTCAGTCCTGGTCACTTGGTGAAGGGCTCTATATCCTGCAGTGTGTAGTCACAGGAAACAATGGTAGAATCCCCAATGAAAAGACAAAGTTTCATTACCTTTCCCAGCTTCTAATATATAAAACAGGACAGAATAGAATATGGCACAGAATATGATACACAGTGCATACAAAGGTAATAAGAGTCTTGCACTCACAGTGAACCATTAAATGATTTATTGACTCTTCGGGATGCACAAACACCAAATGAAATCCACATAGCTAAAGGCCATTTCCCACATCTATGAGCATTCTCAAAGCAGTAGGATCTGCTGATTTAATTCTGTTGCAATTGTGAAAGATTTACTTTTGTGGCATTTAGCAAATATGCTATTAAATGCCAATCCCTGCTGGTGAGCTGCAACATGTGACATGTCTGTATTTGTATATGATTAGCATGTCATTATTTTTGAGGCTTTTGACATATTTAAATGACTTTACATTTTGCTGATACACTTTAATTTAGACACCAACTGTCTGACTTCAGTGTAACAATTCTTCTATAGCTGAAACATAATGCTAGTTGACAATCAATGTGATATGACTCATGTTTCAGCTTTATTTGTTATATAGTTTGTGCATCCTTTATTTTATTCCCCTTCTACTTCTAAAAGGAACAAATCAGCACTTACCAAGCTGTGGGGTCGGCTCAGGTTGGGTTTTGGGTTGTACAGAATTGGGCTGGGTTCATACTGATGCGAATTGAATGTGGGTTTCCCCACATGCAATTTGCATGACAGTAGACTGTGACCGGCTTTCTTGGTGCCGGTTCACACAGCTCCGGGGTGGCTGCGGAGCGCACTTGAAAAGGATCCTGTGCATCTTTGGCTCTGTTTCAGGTGCAAATTCAGCTAAAAATCCGGACCTAATTTGCACCTGAAATGGGGAGTGCATAGAGTGCATTAAGATAAAAAAAACCTTGTGCCTTTAGAACCACTTTAATTGGTTTTATATTGTGACTACAGTCTGGAGCAGCCAGTATCAAGAAAGTTTGAATTAACCGAGCCATCTAAAAGCTGAGGTAGTGGTCTAGGGCATCTTTACACTACCCCAGTGTGGTCCCGCTTAGGCTAAGTACAGCTAACTAATGGGGGTTAGCTATGCTTTTTATGGTGACCCACAGTTTTGGTGTGGTTTCAGAAAGGGCACCAAAAATGTAGCATGCGAAAATGCAGGACCTCAAAGAAGTGAATTGGCAGTGTGAAGCAACCCTTAGGCCAGCTATACACGGTTTGAATCTCGGCCATTTCAGCAGGAACTGAATGAGGTTTGAACCATTACTGGGCATGCTGAATGTACCTAGTTGATCTATTGATCAACTTGGGTACAACCACCCTGCCGGATTCTCTTACAATTATTGTTAGCAGCTGCTATAGCCTCTAGCGGTAATCATGGTCTTCCACCGGTGGGGACGGCTTCCCTCACCCGCCCCCGCCAACCCGCCGGAAGCAGGCAATTGCTCGGCAGGAGGGATTGCCCTGTCAGCACTCTCTGTGTTGATAGGGGAATCAGGCGAAATTTGCACCGCGTATGGCCTGCCTTAGTTTTTAAAGAAACAAGTTAAACATCACAATAAATATTTATTATAATTCAATTTTTACTCTGGGCTTACCCATTGTTAAGATAAGAAATGCATGTGTAATTTAATGGCTAAAGAGCTATGTAGAAGCTATGAGGTCTGCAGGAAGAGAATAGCTTGAAGATGCATTATTTCTCTGGTATTATTTTTGCCTCTGTCCTTTAATGTACTGCTCAACTCTACCACTCTCCCCCACACTAATTGTTTAATGACCAACTTTAGTGCTGTTGTAGTCATTGATGAGTGGTCCTTTATGCTAAAAATACATTGACAATGAATAAAACCAATATACTCTGATTATTCACTTTATCTCTCAGTAACATTTGAAGCTTTTAACAGTGTATCTTTCTGAACAAATGACATTACCCTATGGCTTCCCTCACAAATATAGCATCACTGTGAGGATAACACATCTTCACTCTGTGTTGACACCTTAACCCATCATCACTTTTGCTGGGAGAATTTTCTACTCTAACAACAAGGCATCTCACTGATTGAACAGAGCTCTACTGCAGCAACATGACATTATATTGGCTGTACAGAGATTCACTATGGGAATCCTAGCTTCACATTCAATGCACAGAGCTTCTTTCTCGCAACTTGCCATCACTCTGGACTGTCACAAGATGTTGCTAGGAAGACAAGATATCACTCTTGCTTTTGTGCCATTGTATTAGATATCTTGGCATCACTCTGGATATAAGGCATTACTTGCGGTAACATAGTAATTTACTCCTGGAATTGAGCTGTGTTGCTGATCTAGAATTTCAGAACAGGACAGCGTCCTAGTGTGCAGCACTTTACTAAATGCAGTAAATCTCAAAAGTAAACAAAGATTCATGTTTCAAAAAACACAATCAGGACTATAACAATGAAGATAAAACTCTTCTTTTGTTAAATACTTTTGAGGGTAGGTAAAAGGAGCACCTGGTATCCAATTAGAAGTGAAATAAGGGTGAATATGTCGTTGTTTTATTGAAAGTGACAAAGCAAGATAAAGCCCTTCTTCAGGGCTGCTGCTGTATGCTATGATGAATGGGGATGTACCCAAACCGTAGTGTCTGTGACAATGAAATCTGGAAAGTAGCTGTATATTCCAACAGTGGCAGCAGTGACAGTGGTTGCTGTCACTGTATGAATATACAGCTATTTTCCTGATTTTCAGTGTCACAGACACACCAGTTTGGGTACATCCCAATTCATCATAGCATACAACACAGCCCTGAAGAAGGGGGAGTCTTTGTTCCCCTGAAACGCTGTGGTTTTATCATGCTTTGCCACTTTCAATAAAACAACAACATATTCACCCTTATTTCACTTCTTTTTTTTTTATAAATGATTTTTATTATTTCACTTCTAATTGGATACTGGGCACTCCTTTTACCTACCCTCACAAGTTTATGTGGAAACGACCTTGAGGCCCGTACCTGGAGGTATCAGCCCAAGCCCCGCAAAAGGGCTTACCGCCACCTTTCTGCTAAGTTGGGCCAAATTCATCGTGAGTGAACTCTCCCAACATGCCCCCACCATAAATCATTCACAGACACTGAGTAAGTCAGTCCAATGAGTCAGTCCAGCGTGGTCTCCCACCTATAAGGGCTACCTTTTGTAAAATACAGCAGTGAAGAGAGAGAGAGAGAGATGCCAAATTGCCAGGCCATATTACTGAAGTTATATTAAAGTAGAACTATGGTTAAAATGAAGCAATCAATATGTGATGTAAATCTGTAATCTGTTAAACATCTCACTGGTTGTTTTTCAAACAACAGTAAAGATAGTCACCATATTTGCCTCCC
>BLSH010438291.1:442440-456761 GCA_018402905.1 Glandirana rugosa | reverse complement strand
CCCCCCCCCCCCCCCCCCTGCAGCTGAAAGCTCTCATGTTAATTTCATGTAATCAGGAGACAACGCTGCTTCCTCTTTCTTTAATGCCTCCTTTGTCCGCTTTTGCATGTACAGACTACAAAGTGTCATCATAACATCATTGGGGGAGTTGCTCTTACATCCATGAAAAGCCCCAGTACCTCAATCTTCAGAGAAGTCTCTTCCACCCATTCCTGGCTATTCTCCGCCTACTACTGCCTATGTCCCACCTAAGCCCCACCCACTCCCACCTATCTTCATAAAGCCTGTTCCTGTCTGCTTGGCTTCTGACAGTCACATATCTCACATCGCGCTGACTCTGTTACATAACACACACCCAGCTATTGATTGACAGATGGGCATGTGTTATGTAAAATAGACGGGGCACGATACAAGGCATAAGGAGTCATGGGAGCTGTAGTTCCCTGTGGGGGATGCAGAAGGTAGCCCAGTGAAAGGAAATGACATGCTAGGTCTGCTGAACTCCTCTCACCATCACTAGCATTATCAAGCAGAGGAGTAACGGTTGGGGGAATTAGAGACCACAATTCCATCTAAATGGTAGAAAAATCATAATCACATTTGCTTTATTTTTTACCAGGTGTAACTTTAAATTGTTTATATAATGGTTTATTAAAATGATCATGCTGCATTTAGTTGTACTTTAACAGCAATGTCACAATATCAGTGATGTTCTATTTCCAAAGTTTCCAAGTTTCCAGGAGTACCATGGTACAAACGCCAGTGTGTGAGGCTATGTTACTAGTTAGTTGTGCCACACTACCAGACTATGTTATCAGTGGTGCCATAATATTAGAGCTAGAGTCATGTCAGGCAGGCAAATAAGCAAAACCTTAAAAACCTATTTATATTCTTTCAAGACTACAAGCTCACTTAGGTACTTCAAAAGCCATTATCCCACCGTAGTGGGCATGAACATGAATGCCAGTAGAGTCAATACCAAGATGTCACATCTTGCTGCCCAGACACATAGTTATCATGCCTGTCTATTAATTAACAACTGAGCTATATTCACTATAATCCCATTCTTACCTTGAATCCTGTCAGGATTTCCTAATGCCTATTCACTTCAATTTGCTGTGCCTCTCCTTTAGCACAACCATCAGATGAGCCTGGGAAGTATTTATCAGATAAGTGCAGAACTAGAATTCACAGCTGGCATGGAGCTGTGCATATAGCAAACACAAATATAAAATGGGATTATGTTGGTTTGTGAGTAAAACAAAGGTCAGTGTTATGATTAGACGCAATCTCGTTAAAGGACTGAAAATCACAGCTTTAATTATCTTTGTGTACAACAGCAGGCACTGCTCGGGAAGGCTGGACAAACATTAAAAATAAAGCTATCAGGCTTTCTCTTGAACTTCCTGCCATGATTTAATGGAAATAAAAAATGGGGTAAAATTTGAATGTACAAAAATAAATTATGTTTATAAGAAGATGCAATACCTCTCTTGCTATATCACATCCATTCTGATTCTTTTTAACTCAGTCATAAATAGATTTTCATGTAGTTATCAATCATTTAAGTTACCTTTTTCACTGCCAAAATCACTCCAAAGCCATATAATCACCTTTCCAAACTCCTGTGAGATCCTACCGAAAACTCTGCTGGCCAGTCCTTCACATTTTCTGCACATTCCATCTATTCCTATGGCAATGCCATCTATTATGTATTCCAACAATAGATGGGCTCTCCATAAGAAGGGCATTTTTTTCACACATGTGCAGCAGAAGTGAACAACTGGCTATGAGTGTTTGCAGTGCTGGCTGGACATCTCCCTTTGGCCCGCACAACATGGACTTGGTAGAAGCATTGACAGGCAAGTATAACATTTTTTTGGGGAGGAGCGTGGGGTAAGCTAAAGGAAAACTGCCCTTTCATAAAACAAAAAGCAAAACAATAATGTAATCCTGTGGAATTATAGACCTTGCAGCCAACTCAAGTTGCTAAGTATCTTCAGTCAGTTTGTAATAAAGGAATCATTTCCTTCTCAAACTGATCCAATGCTAAATGATCACAGTGATTTTCTAACAAGTTTTAAGGGCTATTCAACTGATATGAGCACCATCTTAGTTTGTTCAGTCCTACACAACCTGGTCATTTAAAGTAAAGCTGGCCACAGACAGCTCAATATAAGCAACCGATGTGTATAATTTTGCACACTAAGAAGACTGGACTGTGCATGAGCAAAATATTGTGACAAGTCAAGGGTGTAAGTTATTGCCCTATTGATCCTGTTTTCTTCTGTTACAATAGTTTTTATGGAAAAAGTTTTTATGAGCGTCACAAAATAGAGCAGCAAACAATCCTTGCCATGCTCAAATCATTTAACAATACAAATACATAGGGAAAAAATGGGAGAAGAATTGGGGAGGGGGAGAGAGAAACGTAATCGAGGCTTCGCGCATCAGACAGGTCAACCTCGGTAACCGATATAGGCCCAAGAGCGAAATTGAGAACCAAATATTACATGGGTGGTTGCATAAAGGAAACCCACGAGGCTCCCATGGGTGGAAGATGGGACCCTCCCCGGGCTAGCCCTACAGGTCCTTCCATTATACGCCCATAATCTGAAAAGTTTTAAACAACAATATCGCAAAACCTTTATGAAATATTCTTCAAATCATTAAACTTTTATCTTACGTTGTAGACTGCAGTTACTCTCTCCATTGTCAGAACACAATGCATTATTTTATGGGTAATGTGATTCCCACTACCAATAGTTTGTGGACAAAAAGTAAAGTAAGGGTTAAAATGGGGAAGAGTGGAAAAAAGAGGAAAAGAGTGAGAAATGTAGAGAAGAAAAGGAGGTGAGTCCGTCCGGTAGTCTAATGCCAAATGAAATCAACACTTTATGTCCGGGACCTGCAAGTAGGCAAGTCAAGGAGACCATATTTTGTCAAAAAGATGTTGTTTATCTCACAAGACACTAACCATTTTTTCATTTAGCATTATCCAAGTTAGTTTACACTTCATTAGGGCTATGTCTATAACTGGACTTTTTCAGGCGTTTGCAATAGCAATTTTAGCTGCCAGGAACATGAAATATATTAAGGTCAGTGTGTGCCATGGGACATTTTCGACTGGTTTATTCAGTAGGGCAATACTTTAATAATATTAACCAATGTAACTAAAAGAATAAATGAATGCACTCTTATCCAAAAACGGCACACTTTAGGACAAGTCCACCATGTATTTAAAGGCGTGCCTATTTGGCCACATCCTCTGAAGCAGGAGGCTGATGAGCCTGGAAACATTTTCGAGAGGCGTCTGGTACTAGGTACCATCTAGCATGCACTTTATAGCGAGCCTCAACCAAAGCCACATTTAAAACGCCTTTGTGAATCTGTGTGCTTCACTTGTGCCAGTCCTCCGCCTCAGGAGATATGTCCAGGTCCCTCTCCCAGGCCATCTGATAATGCAAATTGACAGTAGGATTGGAAAATAGTTTATATAGCATGGAGATACCCCTCTCAAAGAGACCTCCTGCTTGCACCTATTTTCAAACATGGTGCATACTGCTAGGTATGGGCTGGATTGCTGTAGTGATTTAAGAAAATGATAGATTTGCTGTAGATGGACATTTCCGAGTTGGGCATCTCCAGGCTGTTAACGAAGTGTGATAGAGGACGCAACCCTCTATGGTCAATATAGTCCCCAATATGGTAAAGACCCTTGTTTAACCACCAGTCAAAGCCTATAGATTGCAATCCTGGTAGAAACAAGGGGTTACCAAAGAGAGAAGCTGCTGGTGTGTGTGGAGAATGTAAAGGCCATCTCCTACAACCCATATCCCAGAGACGAATAGAGTGGGAAAGCATAGGACATAATATTGCTTTACAATATTGTAAGGGAGTCCAACGTACCAGGTCCATTGCAAGAGGGGAACAAGCTTGAGCCCCTAAGGACACCCAGTCTGGCCTATAATGTTTGCTATATAATTGATACAGTTGAGTTAGTTGTGCCACTATATAATATTACCTAAAGTCTGGCATCCCCAAACCTCCTATTTCCTTAGAAGCGTACATTGCGGGTCATGCTATTCTGCTTGCCTTGGTACCCCAGACATAAGAGAAGATTTTTGATTGAAATTGTCGCTTTGCATTAACAGGGACCTGAATGGGCAAAGTTATGAAATAGTACAATAGCCAAGGTAGGACTGTCATCTTTACTGAGAAAATTCTCCCCATCCAAGACAAGCTCACATCAGACCATACCTTTACGTCCTCCAAAAGTTTAGCCAATGATGGCAGGTAGTTTGCCTTATAGAGTGATGAAACGTTAGGAATTATGTGCACTCCTAGATATGCCAGGGATGTTTGCTGTCAAAGGAAGGGATATTGACTCTGAAGACTCTGCAGTATCCACTCCAGCAGGTTAACATTCATGGCCTCCCGATATATCTTGATTTACTATCAAACCCAAGATTATCCCAAAGCGATCCAAAAGGGACAGCAAATTCGGCAGAGTGGTGAGGTGATGAATAACAGTAACTCATCTGAGAATAAGGCGCACTTGTGGCTCCTACCACCACTCTTTATACCCTGGATGTTGGGATGCTGGTGGGTGGCTATTGCTAGGTTTTCAATAGCTACAACGAACAGGAGGGGGAATAGAGGGCACCCCTGACGAGTGCCTGAAAAGATGGGGAATGGGTCTGATTTGTGACTGCGCAATACAATCTGGGCTGTAGTAGAGCTATATAGGGAGTGTAGCAAAGCTATAAATTTAGGAAAGAACCCCAAGCTCTCCAGGACCCGGAAAAGAAAGGGCCAGGAGGGTCTTGTTCTCTTCTATGGAGAAAATGGACAGATCTGATCTACAGCTTATGAACATCTGTCAGCATAAGATAATATGGCAGGTCCTAGAGCACTTCTGAGTCATTGAAGGACCATTGTTTTAAGTCAGCATTATGCTCATATTGGCAGTATCTCCTGTGAATTAGCAAAATAGGATCTGTACACAACTGTATTTGTCTCTCTAACCCTCACTGGAACTCAATTTGGAACACCTGATTCTAATTTCATATATTTGAAGTGCTGGCAAATCTAGGGAAGAACTTACTTTTTTCACATGACAATTTTGATTATGAGAAACGTCCCATGTTAACTGCATGTGTCATTTGTTCACACATATCACCTTTATCTGTAGGCATTGTTCAAATGAAGAGTTAAAGTAGAACTATAAGCAAAAGGTATTTTTTCATTTTGGATAGAGTAAGGGAGGGTTATAACTCCTGTCAGATTTTTTTTTTTACCATCTGTGTCTCATTGCAGAGATTTCCCTTCATTTTCTGTCCTATAGCAAACAGGAAGTAAGAGGAAATCCCTGCAAATTAAGGGACCCTCATGTCTAGTGTTGCCACCTCATCCCTTTAAACCCGAACACATATGAATTACACAGGTTCTGAGGCGAATTCAATGCAGATAAGGCACCAAGTGAGTTTGATTACCACCTTAGTCAGCCGCATAACCTGTGTAATTAAAGTGGTTGTATACTCTCCTATCGTTTTCAGCTAAGGAAGCTGACATCTTAGCCTCTGTTTAATCTGCAAATGCCATGATGCTGCACATGTGATCCATTATGACACCACCCATTGAATGGTTTGCTAGTTTGGTTGAGAGCACAATCAAGGAGACAGCTAGCATTTCTGGCATGCCGGGAATATTATCTCTTTTTTGACACTATCAAATCGATGGGTAGACAACCGCTTTAATAAGAGTTCGGTTTTTAAAGGGATGAGGTAGCAACCCTACTCAGGTCATCAGAACTAGTGTCCCCATTGGAAGATTTCCCCTCTATTACTTTTCTGGAGACAACTAAACATTTGTGATTTTCTTTTACTTTCACTTTCAATGATAATGGTAAACAGGCCAAATAGAGAAGATGTGCTGCTTAATGGGGGCACAGACAGAAATAAAAATTGGCAGTTGTTCTAATCCACCTGCACTCTATCCAAAACTAGAAAAAAAATGTCTTTAGTTATACTTTAAGTTAAAAAGTTTGCTTAAAAAGTGCATCCAATTTTTTCAATACGGCATGTGGGACTTTTTTCTCCTTCTTACCCTGTTCTGGGGTTATATACCTCCATATGAACTCTCATCTGATTACTCTCATTGAATTTTATGTTGTTTTCCATATATTGCACATTTGTATATTATAACGTTTTTATTTTACACTTATATTGTATTGAGCCTATGTATATAGACTGTTTTACACATTTGTCACAGTATGTGATTTATGTCTAGTTTTTTATACAATTGTAGTGTTTTTTGGATGAGATCCTGATGATATTAGGAGCTAAGCTTATATTTCTGGTCACTTTTTAATTGACAGAGTGCTGCACCTGTTAGTATATTAACACTTATTGTGCCAGGTATCAGGGCATAGTGCAAGCAGCTGTAATTTATCTAGTAATTTTCCCCCAAGTGCAAATATTTCACTCTTTGTTTAACATCTAGCCACTGCATGACTCTGTCCAGGGGCCTAACATAGGTAATATGGAGCCTACCTTTCTCCATCACTAAAGCAGGGACGTGCAGTCAGTCAGTCAGACAATATATAATAATTATTTGTATATTACTTACTTATGGTAATTAACCACTTGCCACCCAGGCCCATTCTGACACTTCTCTCCCACATGTAAAAATCTTTTTTTTTTTGCTAGAAAATTGCTCATAACCGGCAAACATTATATATACAGTATCTCTCAAAAGTGATTAAACCCCTCACATTTTTGTAAATATTTTATTATATATTTTCATGTGACAACACTGAAGAAATTACATTTTGCTACAATGTAAAGTAGTGAGTGTACAGCTTGTATAACAGTGTAAATTTGCTGTCCCCTCAAAATAACTCAACACACAGCCATTAATGTCTAAATCACTGACAACGTAAGTGAGTACACCCCTAAGTGAAAATGTCCAAATTGGGCCCAATTAGTCATTTTCCTTCCCCGGTGTCATGTGACTTGTTAGCGTTACAACGTCTCAGGTGTGAATAGGGAGCAGGTGTGTTAAATTTGGTGTTATCGCTCATACTCTCTCATACTGGTCACTGGAGGTTTAACATGGCCTCTCATGGCAAAGGATCTGAGGATATCAAAAAAAGCATTGTTGCTCTACATAAAGATGGCCTAGGCTATAAGAAGTTTGCCAAGACCATGAAACTGAGTTGCAGCACGGTGGCCAAGACTATACAGCGGTTTAACAGGACAGGTTCCACTCAGAACAGGTCTCGCCATGGTCGACCAAAGAAGTTGAGTGCACGTGCTCAGCACCATATCTAGAGGTTGTCCTTGGGAAATAGACGTATGAGTGCTGCCAGCGTTGCTGCAGATGTTGAAGGGGTAGGGGGTGAGCCTGTCAGTGCTCAGACCATATGCCACACACTGCATCAAATTGGTCTGCATGGCTGTCGTCCCAGAAGTAAGCCTCTTCTAAAGATGATGTGCAAGAAAGCCCACAAACAGTTTGCTGAAGACAAGCAGACTAAGGACATGGATTACTGGAACCATGTCCTGTGGTCTGATGAGACCAAGATAAACTTATTTGGTTCAGATGGTGTCTATGGTGTGTGGCGGCAACCAGGTGAGGAGTACAAAGACAAGTAAGTCTTGCCTACTGTCAAGCATGGTGGTGGGAGTGTCATGGTCTGGGGCTACATGAGTGCTTCCAGCATTGAGGAGCTACAGTTCATTGAGGGAACCATGAATGCCAACATGTACTGTGACATACTGAGGCAGAGCATGGTCCCCTCTCTTCGGAGACTGGGCCGTAGGGCAGTATTCCAATATGATAACCACCCCAAACACACCTCCAAGATGACCATTGCTTTGCTAAAGAAGCTGAGGGTAAAGGTGATGGACTGGCCAAGCATGTCTCCAGAACTAAACCCTATTGAGCATCTGTGGGGCATCCTCAAACAGGAGGTGGAGGAGCGCAAGGTCTCTAATATCCACCAGTTCTGTTATGTCATCATGGAGGAGTGGAAGAGGACTCCAGTAGCAACTTGTGAAGCTCTGGTGAACTCCATGCCCAATAGGGTTAAGGCAGTGCTGGAAAATAATGGTGGCCACACAAAATATTGACGCTTTTGTCCCAATTTGGACATTTTCACTTAGGGGTGTACTCACTTTTGTTGCCAGTAGTTTAGCCATTAATGGCTGTGTGTTGAGTTATTTTGAGGGGAGAACAAATTTACACTGTAATACAAGCTGTACACTCACTACTTTACATTGCAGCAAAGTGTCATTTCTTCAGTGTGAAAAGATATAATATGAGGGGTGAAATGTGAGGGGTGTATTCACTTTTGTGAGATACTGCATATATATATATATATATATATATATATATATATATATAGATAGATATTTTAGAAGACACCCTAGGCAATAAAATGGTGGTCGTTGCAACTTTTTATGTTACATGGTATTTGCGCATTTGCAAAATGTTTCATGGTTAAAAAAGAAAACAGCAAAGTTAGCCCAGTTTTTTTGTATAATGTGAAAGATGATGCTACGCCGAGTAAATAGATAGCTAACATGTCATGCTTTAAATTTGTGCACACTTGTAAAATGGCGCCAAACTACAGTACTTAAAAATCTCCATAGGCATCACTTTAAAAATGTATACAGGTTACATGTTTAGAGTTACAGAGGAGGTCTAGTGCTAGAATTATTGCTCTGGCTCTAACGTTCGCAGCGTCTGTAACCTGTGTGTATCTGGCTCTGAGGCTCTGATATAGTCACTCCCATTTAGCACTCTACTGTACATTGCACTGTAGTAAGTGAAAACATTTTCCAAGTGCCAAAATATGCAATGCAAATTGTTTGGTCAGGATCACTCCTGAATAAATCACTCTTCTCCATTCATAACTGTTTGCAGGTTACGTGATTTGTTTCCATTCTGAACCTGCAGAATTAGTTTAGCTGTGGGACAAATTAGTCTAGATACTGAAATCCCAGTCAGCCACATGGAACCTTTGGTGCTGTTACAGTATAAACAAATGTCTCTTTATAGAATGTTTGTGCAGTTTATCATTCAGCACGCACTCCCACCACTATTTGAAGAAGAAAATTCAATGTTAAAGTCAGCATGGAAAGCTGGGATTTCAGCATAGTCATTGAAATTGTTTGCCTAAGCTGCCGAGCAGTTTTCTGTGTTCTTTGAATGATCTGGTGTTGCTATTGTTTGGCTGCTATAGGATTTTATAATTAAGGTAAATTCAATTACAACAACCCCACCTGTATATTCTGTCCTGGTTCTGTGCTGCTGAGAATGTAAAAAGGGATAGTGGCAATAAACAAGAGCCCTTTTGGATATGAAATGTGCTTTTACATCATTATGAATAAAGCAATAATGAATGTTATTTCTCAGATAATGCATTCAATGCCTTTTCTTTTCTGATCTTTCAATTGCATATGTCCTAGTAAACACGATTTTATACCTATACATAACACATAGCTATGAAGGTTGATTATTTGTTATATATTTTATTATGAATATTTGTAATTCTCTTTAACGTATGAGTTACGTATTTTTCCAGGCAAATACAAATATGCTTGGGGATTAATAGGATGGAGTGCCAGTGTACTAGCACAAATACCAACTGTGCTTTTAATAACCCATAGAGATGTATCAGCATGCAAAAATTACTTATAATATGCTTATGAAGAAGTTTAGTGTAACTGCTTTTGCCACAGTACTACACTGCAGCTGCTGATCAGCGTATTCTGACAGCTGTGGGTGCTGCTGTCAGAATATAATGTCCTGGCAAGGGGGTTTTAGCCTGAATGTAGGATTGAGCCCGCATGAGTGCTTCCATAGCAAGCGGCTTGCTATGGGGGCACTCAGCAGGGGGGGGGAGCCAGGAGCGCCGGTGGGGGACTCCCGAAGACAAGGATCGGGAATGCTCTGTGCAAAATCACTGCATAGAGCAGGTAGGTATAACATGTTTATTATTTCACTTTAAATATATATATATCTTACCTTTTAGGTGTTTCTGAGGAGAAGGTGTCATTGCTGATCGCAAGAATTTCTGAACTAGTTCAGTTTGATCTGTCCACATAGAAAGGCTGGGGTCTGGCTTAATCCAGTTAACATTTAATGGAGAAGACCAATTTATAAACCTTTAACCCCCTTTTTAGTACAGACAGTGTTTAAATGTAGTACAACTAATGAGATAATATCTGCCTGCACTGTACAGACAGGGTCAGCTATGGCAAACACAGCTCCCCAGCTCCCTCATAACAAAGAGGACTAAATAGGTTTTTTCCTTGATGGAAGTTCCAGAAAAGAAAATCTAAAAATGGTAAGCTGCAATTTTTACATTTTAAAGCTATGCTATGTGGATGGTGAATGTAACAAATATAAAGAGCGCATTATCCCATTTTAGCTGCAAAAGTGGAAATACACTTTAAACCATGTTGTGAAATAAGGTCACAGGGTTTCCTAATCATAGAAAGGTATAAAGCCAAAAGCCATGGCCACAAAAGATACATTATAGAAATTCAGGAAAGGCAACCTCTGTTAACATGACTTGGAGAAAAAAAAAACTGTGCAGACAGAAACGACAACTTTACAATCAAAAGTAGTTACATACCGAAGACAATAGAATGTTTTGGGTAAATTAAGTTTGCTAGTAAATGGGTGACACACCTCAGTGCAAACATGTCATGTATGAAATACAACTTCATTTTAAACATGTTACCTCCAGAGCATTTGACAAAACTATCCATGCTTTCTTCCTACACCTTTCAAACATAAGAAGCTGAACATCATTAACACACAACATAGACCATACATGTATGTGCTTATAAAGAGGTAAATAAAATACGCTAAAATGTAAAAGCATTGCTTAAAGGGGTTGTAAAGGATAACGGTTTTTTTTACCTCAATGCATTCTCTGCATTAAGGTAAAACAATACATTTCACATATATTCATGTTGGTTATTAAAAAAAAAAAAAAAACCTTTTACAATCACTTTAATACAATGTGTTTAATACAGCAAATTCAGTACAAATTTGATTGTTTCTGTATTTTCAATGCTGTCCCACTCAACAAACACAAATTCTAATAATACTCTCAGTGGCATGTGGTGTGTATTCACTGCCATCCAATATGCATCTGTTTTTTTTGTTTTTTTTTATGTTAGGTTAATATCATCTCCAAGATCTGAAGATAGAAGTGATCATTATGCTAATACAGTCAGCACTCACTTACCCAGTGCTCAATTATCTGATTCTTTCAGTTAACTGGAAGCACATAATATTACTGTGTGATGCAAGCTCCAGAATTATAAATTAGTGGCCTACTTAGCTCCACGCCCTTTAATAGTACAAAGAAATACAAATGATGGCTTATTTGATGCACTGCTTATTGATATTTCCATTGAGTTATCATTCATGACAGAGAATCTTCTAGGAGAGTAAGGTAGAAATAGGAAATCCTGTTCTGAGAAATCTTGGGATTGATATATATGCAGAAGAGTATATCTCATTATTTCTTAAACCCGTTTTAGGGCTCTTGGTGACAGGCATTCTTGTCAAACACTGTGCTGCTATTCAAACACAAATGCATGCAACTGACAAGAAAAGGCTGCAATTGACCAGCTTTGCCTGCAGTTCAAATGCACCTAAATAGGACATACTGGGTTTTTTGTTCACAAAGCGGTGAAATAGTGCCCAGCGTTTTTCAAAAAGTTTTTTTGGCATTCACAAATAAACGCTACTAAAATAGTGCAAATTAGAAAACTTTGGTTGTACAACAAGCAGTCGTACAACCGTTGTATCGTGTGTACAGAGAAGTTGGTCCAACAAGTTGTACTGTGCAAAACACGCATGCTCAGAAGTTAGGAACACTCGGAAGTGTCCGTTCGTGTAAACCTACATTCCTAATTCACAAATCACATGCACCTGAACTTCCTCTTTATATGCTCATAACACATCACTACGTTCGGCTTGGTTGCACGATCACTTAGTGCATGTCAGTACACGAGATACAACAGCCAACATACGATTTGGGCCGTTCGGTCATACGGCTGACCGCACCGTGTGTATGAGGCTTAAGGAGCAGCCGGCTGCTGCATCCTTAACCACGGATAAAAAAAAAAAAGAATTGCCGGCAATAAAAAAATCAGGAAAAAAACAGTGTGAGGTCTCCCTCAATGCATACCAGGCCCTTCGGGCCCCCCCATCTTGATTGACGATGGATCTACACCAGGAGACATTTATTTATTTATTTTTAAAAGGACTTGTCAAAAATGATCTGTCTTTTTTTTTACAGTACGCATTTTTAGTGGTGAATAAGTACCACATACTTATTTACATGAGGGGAGGGGGGTGGGATCTGGAGCCAGATTCTGATAAGCCCCCTGCCCACAGACCCCACAACCACCGGCCAGGGCTGTGGGGAAGAGGCTCCTGTCCCTATCAACATGGGGATAAGGTGCTTTGGGGGGGAGGACAAGGTGCTTTGGGTGTTCCCTTCAAAATCCATACCAGACCCGAAGGGCCTGGTATGGATTTGGGGGGACCCGACGCCCCTTTTTTTGCAGATTCTTTTATTGACAGCAATTCTATTTTTTGATTCAGCTGTCAGCGAGTTAACAACCATGATGTTTACTAGTTGTTAAGGAGTGGGCAGCCGCCCGCTCAATAACAACCGGTACACATTCCAGAAATACCACATACCTTGACCACCACTTACTTTCCGCATGCATTTAGGCTACTTCACACTGAAGCAGCAGCCGCGGTCGCGGTAAAACCCCACTAGTTTTAGTGGAGTTTTACCAGAGTATGGCTCCGCTATGCGAGCTGGAGCGCCGCGCTTTTAACCCCACACAAGGGCTTAAAAAGGGGTTAAAAGTGCCGGCGCTCAGCACTACCGAGTCGGTGTGCAGCCGCTTCGGAAGCGCGTGCCATTCATTTCAATGGCAGGGGCGGTAGAGGAGTGGTATATTACCACTCCCCTCACCGCCCCAAAGATGCTGCTTGCAGGACTTTTTGTAATGTCCTGCAAGCGCACCGCCCCAGTGTGAAAGCACTCAGGGCTTTCACATTGGGGTGGATTGGGGGGGGGGATTTTTGAGGTGCTTTACAGACGCTATTTTTAGCTAAATAGCGTCTGCAAAATGCTTCAGAGTGAAAGTAACCTTAATCGTGTATTTCCTCCTGTGAATGGGTTTTAACACCTGTTTATGTGGTATTTACCGAGCATTTTCAGTAAATATCGCACAAATGGTATAGTGAATTGACAGTTTCAGGATTGCATGAAATAAAATGTGTCCCGACACCTAAATATTTCATGCGAGTTCATTCTGTGAATTAAGCCCACTGTTTCAACAGAAACACAGCAAAATGCAAAGCAGGTCAAATGCAGCCTCTAAGCTGCCATGTGTACTACTCAATTAAAGTCACTGGGATTTTACTGACCTGTGTTTAACATGAATTCTAAATACACATAAAAAAGTAGGAAAATAACGGCCATCGACGTGAGCCCTTATTGAAAGATAGTAATTTTCTCACATTTCTGTCAGTTTGTGAATGGGTCAACTGAAGCTTTCTCTTCTTTGTGTTGATTGTGTCTATTCTATTATCAGCAAAGACATACAGTATTCAAACTTTTCAGACTCTGCAAAAAAAAAAAAAAAATACTACTATACACATGTTGGTCTTGGGGGAGAAGAGCTTGACTACTAAGCTAATAAAGCTAACATTGGCAGGTGCTGGTGAAAAGCTGAAGATGGGCTATTCAGAATCCAATGCTAGGCAACTGTGTCACAGTGATCAGAAGCAGTAGATCAGTGTTTCTCAACCTTTTACGGTGAAGTACCCCTGCGGGTCTAAAAAAAATTCCTAAGTACCCCTGTCTCGAGAAAGTAATTTCTATTGTTTGGGTGTCATGGTTAGAAGTCGAAAAGTGGTCGTGGACGGTTACAATCGAAATAATCGAATCATCAGTTCGAGAAGAGGGGGTTCTGGTTGTACACATATCATCATAAAAAAAAAAAAAAAACGTCTCAGACTTTTCAAACTTATGACATACAGAAACGACTATTATCTTATCTGTGTTAGTTGTGTTTCTTCTCTTTCGAAGTCAACTGGGTAAGTGTTTGACTGTCTTTACACTCTTTTAATGATAGAAAGTTATTCCCGAGTGCAGCTACCGGCAATAAAAGGATGAAAAAATACACATAAATCTTAAGTACAATTTGTGTCCAGTCATTTTAGGGTCACTGAAATTAACTCATCATGTGTACCGTCGAATCTCCGAC
>BLSH010438291.1:395737-406209 GCA_018402905.1 Glandirana rugosa | reverse complement strand
CCCCCCCCCCCCCCCCCGAGATGACCCCAGAGAAATAGCTGAAGGTATGGAGCCTATATGAGTAGAGAAGGAAGCAAGAGGAAGGAGCAGGAGACCGAGGACCCCTAGTGGTGGAACTGATCCCTCACAACACGAAGATACCTTTATGTGCTTCTGTTTAGCACACTCCAGGTGAGAGGCTTGAGCACCTGGAAGTGATATCACAGATGAAAAGTCACCATATTATATGCCCTGCTAACATCACTTAAGCACCTATAAAGAAAGGCACAATATATTTTTTAAGAAGAAAGTCACAGCCCGAAGGATCAGTTTTATGCATGCTCTTATAGACTATTAATACAGAAGTTTTACCCCCCGTTTTATATCTGGACTTGCTAAATGTTTTATATATATGATCTGATGTTGCACAGCTTGGGTTGATTGATGTGGTATATGTTGGTCCAGCCTTGAGACGTATAACGATATACCATTAAGCAGTATTTATTTATATATATTTTATTATCATTTTTACTACACTTAGATCTTATTATATCAGGATTTTACGCTTGTTATGCTTTTATTGCTATGGAATTTTAAATGATATACAAGTGTTAGCGCTCCACCCCTTTTACCTGTGTTTAGATTTTGTTTGATGTTGTGGATTCACATCTTTGTGTGAGCAGCTGACACACACCAGCTACCATACGCACATAGAGAGACTGTGGGAGCGCAGAAGCACACCCTTAATATACGCTTAGTTCTGTACACCAACCATGTACAAAAGGCATGCAGGTTGTCATATTGCAAAGGAAAGGTCATTTTTAATGTAATTACAATATGCCTTATGTAGCATCTATATACTGCTTGTTATATTTTTTTTATTTGCTGTATTTTTTTTCACCAAAGTGGACTTACCCTTTAGTACTTTAATGCAGTTTTCTTTTTTTTAACAATCATCTTTAGGTTGAAAGACATTATAAGACAACTGTCCAACTTCCCAATAAATATAGGTAATAAAGCACTTAAATCTGATCAGAAAATCACTGCTTGTCTGTGGTATTCTTTAGATTTATCACGCTTGTTTTCTGATTTTCTAGACGAACCATAGTAATTACACATGGAGACTGGTTCTTTTGTTTGGCAAGATTTTAGTTAATTTTATTTGGTAAGACTTTAGCTCACAAAGAAGCGGCCATGTTAGCCTCTGTTTGAACTGCAGTTGCCATGGTGATGCACATGATCAGTTATAACACCAGCCATTTGATGGCTTGACAGTTTGATTAAGAGCACAAGCAACTGTGACAGTTATCATCATCACGGCATGCCTTGAATGTTATTGTTTTGGGAAACAGTTCATTTGATGGGTTTAGTTCCACTTTAGAATAAAGTTGTACACTTTTTTTTTTTTTTAAATTTCAAACATCTTATTTTTTTTTTCAAAGCTCATATTAACATTATAGACAGGGAATGAGCATCAAAGATTCATGAGCTAATTTTAAATTGCCTATTATCCCTTGTTGCACTATGTGTTGTACTATTTAAGCCACACATAGTAACAGGCAAGTGAAAATGTAGGTGATAATTTTCACCGACTAACTGAATATAATTTGCGGTGCAAGCTGTCATGAATACATATTATCCTCCTCGGGCATAAATTTATTATGATGAAAACATGAAGCAGTGCCTGACCAGCAGAACTTGGTATTCTGAAAACTCTGCACCACAAAAGGTATACCACTGCATAGTCACTGAACAAGCTTGTGGTTAGGATTCCTAATAATTGGAACCTTGGAAAAGAAAACTCGAGCTGAAACAACTGACCAGGAATCAAACATTTTATTTGCATTATAGATGATACAAATCAAAAATAGTATTTTGGAAAATATATATATATATTTTAAATATACAACAGCAATTCAGCCACTATAGAAAATTCACCAGTGGCAGAACCGCTAAAGAGGATGCCAGTCTGTCCCTAAGGAATCACTCCCTCTGTAGCCAATTGCAGCAGGATGTTGTTCTGTGTTGCTGGCCTGAACACAGCTGAACCAAAATTGCTAGTGATTGGAACAACGTCTCACTGCCTCAACTATAGGAATGCTAGTGGCAGAGATGCCAATCTGATATCAGAATAAACATCAGGTGAAAAATAATAACCTAAAATGATACTTTTTTTTGGCTGGGATAAAACAATATTGCACATAGCAAATCCAGGGGGCACCTGTGCATGCACACTTCAAAGCCAGACTGTGTGCATCCATAGAAACACACTGTGTAGCTTGCCCCATCACAGGATATGACACTGTAGCCACCTGAGTGTTACTTTAGTGTCTATTTTAGCGCCGTTATTCGGTCGGCAGCAGGGCACTTTTAACCCCTAAGAACGGGTATAAAAGGGGGTAAAAGCGCCGGCACACCGTGCTTCCGAAGCGGTGTACAGCCGCTTTGGAAGTGCTGTCCATTCATTTCAATGGGCAGGGGAGGTGGAGGAGTGGTGCATACACTGCTCCCACACCACCCCATATATGCTGCTTGGAGGACTTTTCTTTCTGTCCTGCAAATGCACCGTCCCAGTCTGAAAGCACTCGGACTTTTAGACTGGGGTGCATTAGGAGGCAGCTTAGAGGCACTTTACAGGTGCTATTTTTAGCTAAAAAATAGCTGTAAAGCGCCTCAGTGTGAAAGGGGTCTTAGAGTCTCCTGTGAGAGCAGGAAGAAAGGAGAGCACTGGACAGTGCTGGATCCTGAGAGGACTCTGAAAAATGTTTAGTTATGGGTAGTAAAAGTTAGTAAGGTGTTTTTTACCTTAATGCAAGGAATGCGTTAAGGTAAAACCAGTTAACCTTTAGAACCTCTTAAACAAAACCTTTTCACTATAACAAATCTGAATTTATCTGATAATCACGAGGAATTATATTAACACCATATTTCAATATCTATTTATACTTACAGCCAGCTAAACTATATTTACCACACAGGGGTAGCTGGTATATTCCTATTATCCTGCACAATCAATGACCATTTTTATTCGCTATGTCTCATAAATAACTGCTGATACGTGCTATCCGTTGTAATTAGGTAGGCATTTCAGAAAGTCTAGGCTGACTTTGACAGCCTTCTGTCTTCTTGCAAGAGAAAAAATTAGGCCATTGACCTTCAGGTTTGACAAGAAATTTTGTGAGAAGAGACTGTAGCATTTATGTTAGAAAAGCACTGCTATCTGTCATCAGTCTCTACCTAGAGGAACTCAGCATGGGTTAATGTGAGCAGTGCAGGGGTTAAAATATACAATTGGCTGCACACTGTCTTGATGACCTCCCCCTAAGCATTCTCACACTTTCCCTTTCTCTGTGAGAAACAGCCTCCCCTATTGCATCTGTCACTGTGTAGGAAATGCAGATTGGTGCATTGTGCCAGTCAGCTGAAGCTGTGTACACAAAAGGTAGGGCTTGATGAGAAGGTCACCGACTTGACTCCCTCCTCAAGTGGGCTCTACAACATAGATTTTGCAGTCAATTTCTTCTGCATGACAATTAATACTTCTGGCATTTTAAACATATGGATAGTAGGTAGGAACATATGCAAAAGTCAAATGTGACAGACAGCTCTCCTGAGGATATATCATGGATCCGTGATAAAGATGAAGATGTAGAACAAAGGTTTTATAAAAAAATATATATATATAAAAAACATGCTACATATGTAAATGTAACTAACAGTGTCTCAGGGTCTTATGACAAATGGCTGTAGGTAGCTGGCACTCATTGATGACATTTCAAAGGGGCCCATAGTAGTCTGATATTCTCAATTCTTTAAAGTTAATATGAACGAAACAATAAATATGTTCTATCTTTGGATTGTTTTGATTGCTATGCCATATAAGCTGATCTATAGTATAAATTAGTCATACCTTCCCTCATTATCATTTCATTAATTGATTGATTGATTGATTGATTAATGAACTGATTGATTTGGCAAGTCTATTTGCATAGCAGGAAGCAAGAAGCTGCCTATCATATCTGATCCTGATCAATTTAGTATAGGTTAAAAGCTATCTTAATTGATAACCTAAACTAAAGTTGTCTGAACGAATTGAAGCAAGCAATTCTCCACTGAATTATTTGCTATATAAAGATAAGCGGTGCTCTATTACTGAGGGCAGTACAGAATTCTCATATTTATTGATCATTTGCCACATAGTAATTTCCTCTTCTGTATGGAAAGCTTTTAGGCCGTTTGTTCTGTAAATATAACATTTATTTTCCTACCCAAAAGGACATTACCGCGAAGGCATTCTAATATATTGTGTACAAATACATATAAAGAAAAACCTAATAAAAGAGAGTCAGCAGGAGTTATAAATTTTATCTAGCGTGATGAGTTTTTATGCAAAATTAAAGTGGGCCTTACACTAAAATGCAAGGTTTGCTTATGCAGCTACCCCCATCCCCACTCCCTGCTGTCACAACATTGTATTATGGAAATGAAAACCAGGAAACACATCTTGGGGAGAAAATTGTAAAAAATCCTTACTATACTCTTAGGCTTCCAGAGGACTTGTTTGAATGACATGATGCGAATGGATCTTTTTGCATGATCCTTGGAAAGTTGAGAATCAAATCCCATGAGAACATGTTCCGAGACAGTGCTATATCATCTTTTCACAAGAACGGAGGCTCTAAGCTTTCCAAAAATCCCTTTGAGATGTCCAGTAATGGTAGCACTGGGAAGTGACCTTAACCCAGGAGTAAGGTGATTATTTTTAATGCAATTTCTCTCGATGTGTTTTTCTTTTCTTTTCATAATACGGTGTTTTGTCAACAAAGGGTTAGGGCAGCCATATATACGAGCCTTGCATTTTAGTGCAAGGTCCACTTTAAGTTTAATCCAAGCATGATATATTTGGATTTCACAAATTTATGTAATACTGTTCCATATACAGTAATAGCTTAGTACAGTTACAACTTTGGAAAGACTAGGGGAGAAAGGTTGCACGTGTGTAAAACAGAAGAAGAAGAAGAAGAAGAAAAAAGGGTAGTTGTACATGGAACATATTCAAATTGGGATAATTTTAGCTTTGATGCACTACAAGGATTCGTATTAGGCTGTGTTTATAATATAGTGAGCAAAAATGTGTGCCTAGTGTGAAATATTCAAGAGAACAGCTCAATGAGAAGTGATTTATTTTTTTCACTACTATCTTATCTTCCAGATACTTTTACAGAAATCCAGTGGTGGAGCTGAGTACAGAAGAAGGGGTGTATTATTGCGGGGGCTGCAGCTACACAGAAAGGTGGCTGCAGTGGTCAGCTAAAATGCATAAAGTTTCCTAGTTTTTAGTGGACCCTAAAGCTTGGTTACAACTTTGAAATTATCATGAGTTATAAGCTCTGCTCTATCCAAAAAAAAAAAAAAAAAGTTATGGCTGGAGTTGAGCTTAAAGTCGGAGCCATGTCCTGATCTTCATATTTCAACCCAGTCCATTCAAGGCATTCCAGACATCTTTCAGGGCAGACTAGCATGCATCAGCAAAGGCTAGCAAGGCTGGGCAAGCATGGAGAAAGGAGTGAAAGGAGTGTCAGAATTTTCAGACCTGGATTCTGGGTGCTGCAGGCATGTTCCACAAAGCACCAGTATGCGGTATGTTTCTATAGTGTCAAGCATGGCACATTTTTTTATTATTAGTAGGGTATTACAGGATGAAAACTCTTAACTGCATTACTGTTATGCCTGGATGAAAAAAAACTGGTCCTGGACACATGTCCCTGTTCTCTGAATCCATTTTAAACCTTAAAGGGTAACTCCACTTTCATGGGAAAAAAGCAAATAAAAATTGTATACAATTGCGACACAAGTCATATTGTAATTTAATGTTAATAAAAATTACCTTTCTTTTCAATCTGCGGCCCTGTATTTTTCAGTAAAATGCAATGTAATATGGCTACCTGGAGGGGTTCTGTACATAGAATGTGTACAGAACGCTCCCTAGAAACATAATTTCCTGCTTGTGTGATTGGCTCACTGATTTTCCCAGAAGACTACACTAAGATACAAGTTAGATTTTTTGCATCCTCTGCAACAAAAATGTCATTTTTGGGGAGATACTCCCAATAGGAAATAATGTCTAAAGGGATGCAGACCCTGCAATTTTCCTCATTAGAGTCCTGATTCTGCAGCAGCTGATTGATAATTAAGAAACCCTCCCATTAGACTCACTCAGCACAGGAGTACAGAGGAACAAACAGTGATTTCTTCAGAATAACAAAAGGTATGAATCTGCAACAAAGTTTAATAAAATCCTTGTAATGTTCATAGATCACCCAGAAGGGAATGTTTTTTTCTCAACAAAAGTGGAGTTATGCTTTAAGTTTGACTTGTGTATGCAACTTCCATTCAAAACTGCTGTAAAAAGAAATCCAAAGCTCTTCTCCAACTCCCCATCATGCCAAGCGTATTCCATTGCCTTTACTTCTGCTCCCCAATGGTCTTACTACTGCCACTGCTCTTCAAAAATCTCCTGTCTCCCAACAATGTAGCGCTTGGAGCCAGAGTTGCAAATTGCTAGACCCCATTGCTGTCACATAGCGCCAGAGGATGTACCATAGAGTGTGCCACTAGTGTTGTCAGTGGGTTGGCATTGGAAAGATAGGCCACTAGGGTATAGGCAATGGATGGGAGGATTTTTCTTAGTATTTTTCTCTTACAACAGTTATACTGTAATCATAAAAATAATTTTCTGAGTTGTATAAATACCACAACATTTGATGTTACTGGATGTTTTTAAGAGGGTTTTATGCCAGTATTATAATTGCAGACTTACATAAGCATGGCGAAAGGGGTTTTTGAACGTTACATGGCTCTACAAGACATTTAGAAAGCAGCCTTTTACATATTTCTAACAATGTTAACTTTGGGGTGGTGTGAATCAGCAGTGGAAGAATTAGCCGATATGTCATTTTACATTTGGAAGTAACTGCTGAAGTATAATACACTGAAGCATTCAGCTGCTGCAATGAAAAGCTACAGCAATTCATTTAAATGTTTTAAATCAGTATTTTCAGTGTTATCAGGCTTTAACTGAAGCTGAGCGCTTATAACTTGTTCAACAACCCATCTGGCTCAGCTAAACTTAGGCCCCGCATGGGCTCGGCAGGGAGGCTAAATCAAAAATGGGCATTGCAATATATATTATGTTTTGCTTTTTATGCTTTCTTTTATTAATTTGGCACTCTACTGTTTAGAATGTGTGAATATAAGGGAGATAAGATTGAAATTCCATGTCTTTTGCAACCATATTTAGCTTTTTTTAACACATGACAGATGACTGCAGTGAGAATAGTGGCATGTTCACCACTTTACTAGTAATTGGATTAGACCATTTTTAGAAAAGATCTTGGTACTATCTGTACTAAGTGGTAGCTTACTGTGTGCTATATTTTCACAAAATGCCATTGAAAAGGGCAAACTAAAAAAAATAACAGGATTTAACTCTTAGTCTGAAAAACATATTGAGCATTTTTCAATAGCTGGCTCATGATTTTTACTTACAGGCTGCTTACATACACTGATGCCAACTAGGGGGCACTATTGCTCCCTCTAATACCAAAGATGGGGCATTGTTTACTCCCATTGGGCACAGTCCTGCCTCACTAAAGTCTGAAGGACAATAAACTGGCCCTTCGTTTAGAAAGTTTGGAGACCCCTGATTTAAACTAAACTGAAACTGTATGAAAGCCTGCAATTCTAAGCAGAAGCAAACTGCTACTGTTTTTCATGCAGCTTGCTTGATAGACAGAAGCACGGTACACAATGGCTAAAGTAAATGTGCATAGCTAAAGCACCTTGTTAAACAGGGATTAATATTTGTCTGCCATATTCACATTTTTCTTAGTCAAAAATAATCATCTTGCGGCTTTTTATAAGGTTTTGTTTGGTAGTCATATGACCACACAACCATCTATGGAGTACCACTGCAGCATAGCAGGGGGGTGACACTCTGGGAAATAGGAGGGTTGATTTACTAAAGACAAATAGACTGTTCACTTTGCAAAGTGAAGCTCTGTTGACATTCATCATCATCATATGCAAGGAAAATGCTGTTTTTTTTTTTCATTTTCCTTGCACATGACTGCGCAAAGTTCTTTGCAAAGTGAAATAGCATCACATCCACTAAGCTCTGGTGAAAATTTCCTTTATAACTTTCCTTGCAAAGTGAACAGCCTGTTTGCTTTTAGTAAATCAACCCCACAGTGACATAAGACACAGATGGGGAAGTACTTCTGTAAATCCTGTAACTCCAGCAATGGTCCCAGAGACACAAACTGACTACAACAGCACTGATCTGCTTCTGTGCTTGGTGTGGTCAGTTTGGAAAAGAAATCCAGGGCTGTCAACGGTCAGGATCACCGGGTAGTTAGCACTGACAGATGATTTCTAACAAATAGCAGACTACGTTTAGTAAGACCTAAATAAGTAACACAACTCAGTTATTGAATATTTTAGAGGTAGCATACATTTTAACACATTGCCTGTTCTTTACCTATTTTCAAAGAATTTTGTAAACAGGCTTACACATTTTTTTGTCTTAATGAAAGATGTTTTTATATACATAACAATATTCTAAGAGAGTAATGTTATACACAAGACTTTATTGACAATGCATAGCTCTAATTCAGTGTCAGGGCAGGATAATATGGGTTAAAAGTGATCCAGCTATGGTTATGTCTGCACGGCATGATGGTGTGCTTGCCACAGCTTGTTATTGAGAATTGCAGCTCTCTGCTTGCATCCCTTCCCCTTTTGGTTTTTACTTGTCTGCAGTGAGAGATTGAAGTAGACAAGTGTGAAAGAATCAGAGGCAGAGGCCGCATTAGGTGCATGGGCTGACAGGTCCAGGGTGGAAACTATCTGCTTGGCTCTGGGGTAAGAGGCGAAGGAAGCACTATTACAGCTAACATACACACACTTTATGGGTATGAGCATGATCAGACTGAAGTCTGTGAGCTTTTCTCGTAGAATTCAGCTGTTTAAGACATAACATTATAAGGCAGTATGCACACAGTCGTATTAAAAAATACTACCATCTATGCTGGATTTCTCTGCCAAGAGCTGGCAGAAAAATCCAACATAAAAAATGCTTGTTTTGGCATGTAAGTGTGTTTATGTGCATTTATGGGCATATGACGTTTATAAGCATTTGTAAACTCATTCTATTGGCTATAATATTCATTCATTCTAGCCACTAAATTAATTTACACACGTGTTTCTGTGCACATGCACATACATTATGACAGCAAGCTCCTCTCCAAATGCAGGTCTGGAGCATATTTTTATGCCCCTGACTGCTGCCCAAAAATTCAAATCTAATACCACAATATACATAAAAACATTGGCTCAAATAGAGCTGCATTCAGAGGCATAAAAAATGAAAAATGCCTTTACAAGTGGCATTTTTCTGCCCGTGTTCATTAGGCCTAAGTCTCCAATGTTAATAACAATATTAATTCACCAGTAGAACTAACAAGATATCCATTTTGTATTGCTTTCATGTTATACTATAAGGTAAAACCACTGACGGTCTCCAAATGAAACTGAATTAACCAAATTTTCTGTACTTTCTAATTGTAGAATTGTAAGAAATCTCTAAAGAGATTAGCAATGTTGTTGTTTCTAAAGCGAGAGTGCTAGTAATGTGCATATTATCTGTTATTTCTGCACCAACCACCCAGAATAATGTGTTGCTTGTGCCAGTTCTGCTTCATGATCATTAGGAATCAGTGGGAGCCATGCTGTGTGTGAGCCCTCCCCCACCACTGACGGTTATAACATGCTGAAGAAGAAGAGTGGCCACAAAGAGCCTAGTTTTCCAGGTCTCCTGCATTTGTACATCTATAGGAGGCATGGAAAGCATATAAACAGACAGCATTTTTTTCTCAGAGAAATGGATGTAATTGTTCTAGAAATCGCACAGGATTTATGTTATTATTATTATTATTATACAGGATTTATATAGCGCCGACAGTTTGCGCAGCGCTTTACAATATTAGGGCAGACAGTACAAATTACAATACAATTCAATACAGGAGGAAACATTTCGCGACGCGTTTGACAGCCGCGATATATTTAGGACATATTATTATTATTATTATTGTATTTAGGACACGCTAAAGATCTTGTTAATGTAGGTAAAGAGACTCTTTTTTTACGACAGACAAATATACGAAAGGTACGGAGGATATCTACATGTTTACGTCCTCTGGACCTTTTGATCCGAGAAACACCGGTGAGAAGAAGAAGTCGTACAATATTGGCAGTCACCACCCCCTCCCGAGTGTGTGTCGTACCGAGGGTGACTAAGGATTACTAGTACTTCGTCTTGACCGTGTTCGTTGTGTAATAAGACCCACCAACCACGTCTTTATTGTCTATTATACGTGTAATGATCGTGAGAGCGAAATCTTTGTTGTTGTAACGATTAGAGAAATCTCTAAAGA
>BLSH010438291.1:376729-388731 GCA_018402905.1 Glandirana rugosa | reverse complement strand
ATGACTTGGCCTCCTTGTTCACCTGATCTGAACCCCATAGAGAACCTGTGGTCCATCATGAAATGTGAGATTTACAAGGAGGGAAAACAGTACACCTCTCTGAACAGTGTCTGGGAGGCTGTGGTTGCTGCTGCACGCAATGTTGATGGTGAACAGATCAAAACACTGACAGAATCCATGGATGGCAGGCTTTTGAGTGTCCTTGCAAAGAAAGGTGGCTATATTGGTCACTGATTTGTTTTTGTTTTGTTTTTGAATGTCAGAAATGTATATTTGTGAATTTTGAGATGTTATATTGGTTTCACTGCTGAAAATAAATAATTGAAATGGGTATATATTTGTTTTTTGTTAAGTTGCCTAATAATTATGCACAGTAATAGTCACCTGCACACACAGATATCCTCCTAAAATAGCTACAACTAAAAACAAACTAAAAACTACTTCTAAAAATATTCAGCTTTGATATTAATGAGTTTTTGGAATCATTGAGAACATGGTTGTTGTTCAATAATAAAATTATTCCTCAAAAATACAACTTGCCTAATAATTCTGCACTCCCTGTATATTCTTCTACATATTTGTGGTAAAAAAAAAATCACAATCGGCGTATATTGATTGGTTTGCGCAAAAGTTGCCGCGTTCACAAACCATGAGAATTCATTTATGGGGTTTTAACTATTCTTTTTTTTGTGGCGGACATATCGGACATTTTTTACACTTTTTTGGGACCACTGACACTTATACAGCGATCAGATCTAAAAATAGCCACTGATCACTGTATAAATGTCACTGGCAGGGAAAGGGTTAACCTGCAGGGGGCAATCAAGGGGTTAACTTTGTTCCCTAGGCGTGCTGGCAGGGGCATGACAGATCTCTGTCACGCCGCCTGTCAGAATGGGGAACTGCCGTGTTTACATCGGCGGTTCCCCATTCTTCCTGTGTAGTAGGCGATTGCGGGTCGTTGGCAGACATCGAGTCCGCCCAACCCTAAGGGAGTTTCCTCTTATATAAAGCATGTATTATTTCTATACCGGTGTGCATCTATATACTTATGGTTAATGTTATATGCTGGTTGCAGTAGTTCTTTTGCTCCCAATTATTAAAGTGTTACTAAACCCACAACAGTAAAATCTGTCTGTATGTGCAGCATAGCATGCTTGTTATACTCACTGTGGAACTTAAGGGGTTAATCCTCTGCATTGTGTAAAAAGACTGTTTTATCCTGTATGCACAGATTCTTCCCTCCTGTACTGTTTATCTGGAGAAGATCAGCTAACACAGGCAGGGTAGCAAACCTGCACATGCTCAGTTGTGTCTTTTATGCTGGTGAGAATATTTACTTGTCCTCAGAGATAGCCAGGTCACATGATATTAACATCACACATGCTGGCGTGTATACAGGCTGTAGGGGAAATCCCCTCCTACCTGAACTCTCAGCACTGGAGAAACTATGGAGGTTATCATGTAACTGTGGTATACAGATCATCCAAAAAGGTATATAGTGGCAGTATTTTAATGTAAAAATAAGGTTTATAAGCTGTGGGCACTGTGGGTGTGGGGGCAGGGGGGGCAGATGAACTCTTTTCATATTACTGGGTTTAGTAACACTTTAATGAATTTCCCAGGAAAGGAATCCTCTCTGTTTACAGAGACCCTGTCTTGGGTGAAGACACTGCCAACTTTATTATCAAACCCACTCTTCCACTTAGCTTAGATTCTGGCTCTATTATATACCTACAGGTTTACTGCAATATCCTATTTTGGGAGGGCCATTTCTCATACCCTCCCATACTCATTCAATGTGAGTTAAAAATTAAACACAACCTAAGTTAGTCTAACATTTTACAGAATTAGTTTTATTTTACTCTTGCCCAACTTCTAGCTCTCTAAACCAGCTACCTCATTACAAGGTCACCTCTCACTGAGGAGTGAAGATGCCTGCAAAGGTGCTGTTGCAGAGAAAACAGATACCATCATCATTTATTAATCTAGTCCATGAGATATCATAAAGTTGTTCAAGACCTTGCAGCTCTCCACAAGTGCGGGAAATCTTGAGACTGCACTAAAAACGCAAATAGAGAAAGTTCATCCCTCTTGTGCATCACCACTTTATTTTAAAAAATCCAATAAAATACTCGCAAGCGTGTTATAATTACAGACATGTAACCATTATTCCCATCTCATTGACAGGACTTTCCCACATCTGCATCTTTAAATACATCAATGGAAGTGCTCCCTTAATGACTTACATTTGGTAAACTGTCGCTGACACGTTTCAAGGGACAAGCCGTCTTCCTCTGAGCCCATACACTTTCACTATTTTATTATATTAGTTGGTGCAATAACCCAGCCTTTTATTTTCGAAGCTGTGCACCACAACCCATTTGTGTTGTGGTACACTGAAACGCAAGTGTGTTGAGGTGCACTGCAAGGTGCATAGAGGTGACATTCAAAGAGAAGGTCACAGCACAACTAATAGGTAAAAAGTTAGCCTAGACCAGGGTTTCTCATCCAGGGTTCCGTGGAACCCTAGGGTTCCTCCAGAGGTTGCTAGGGGTTCCTTGAGCAATGGTCAATTTCTACCTCTCAGATAAATTCCCAATGATACCATTGATCTTTTTAGCTATCTGTAAGGGGGTAATTCTTCCCAATGACCACAAGTGTAAGGAGCATTCTTCCCATTGACCATCACATTAATGTATCATGAGTTGTAGATTTTTAATTTTTAGCAGGGGTTTCCCGAGACCGGAGAATTATTTCAAGGGTTCCTCGGTGTTGAAAAGCTTGAGAAAGGCTGGCCTAGACCTTTGTCACTATTCTTTTGCTCTCTGCGTACGAAATCCAAAATTTTACAGTAGCTGAAGGGAAATCTCCCCAATGGGACACAAATAGTAAAAATAATGTCACAAGAGAATTTAACCAAACCCTACTAACTATACGTTTTTTTTATTTTAGGTACACTTTAAAATTATTATAATTCCTGAAGGATCTAATGAGTAATGGCTGGAGTAACATGAATATACTTATGGATTATTCTTATATAGAACACCAGAGCTACTCTTCCACAATCCATTACATGGATTCTGGATACATCTGTAAAGATATATTTGTGCTTCTATTGTTCATCCTGCTCAGCAGCCCTTTGCATTCATGCTTGAAAGCCAAATCCTGCCAAAAGCTGTGATTCTCAAACCCACAGAGACTGACTCAAAAGGAAAAATAATTGCACAGCAGAACCAGTTACTATCTCGATATTTTTACAAATATTCCCACTGGCAACGCATTGGAGTTTTGTTTTTATCTAATCATAGACATTAGCAATATTCTAAAGTGTATTATTGGCTATTTCCAGCTGGGTGAAAAAGGCTTATGCTTCTGAGGTTTAATTAATAAATACAAACAATCCCTGGACACATCCTCCATTATCATCAGGCAGGCAACCCCTAACAAGCTTTGCTTAAAGTGGTATTAACCCCCCCCCAAAAAAAGTAATATATTGCCGCTTGCCAATCCTTAAATGTGGTGGCTGCATTCCTTTTTTAACTTCCTCCCTTTATTTTCACCTGTTGATCCAGCTGGTTACACACTTCTTGTCTTGGGGTGTCTCCATTCTGGATGGAGGAGCAATGGAGACACCATTGGACAGCAGCATTGTCAATCTACGGAGAGGGAAGTGTCAAGCCTCGTACACACGGGACGACGATCGCACGTACGACCGTGTTGAATCGTATGTTGGCTGTTGTATGCAGCATACTGACTGCACTACACAAATCGTACGTCCGGGGAAAGAACGTTCAGGTGCATGTAATTAGCATCCAGCCATTCCTGACTTCGGAGCATGCGTGTTTTGCACAATACAACTTGTTGTACCAACTGCTCTGTACACACGATACAACGGTCGTATGAGAGCTTGTTGGTACGACCAAGTTTTCTAGTCTGCTCATACAACTCCCTTGTACGACCGTCGTATGTTCGACTTTTCAAATCGCGCATACGAACGATCGATTTTGCATACAACGGTCGTGAGTACGACGTGTTGAATGCGATCGTCGCCCCGTGTGTACGGGGCATTAGATGTACTAGCAGATTTAGATGGACTTGACTATAACAAATTAAAGCCGAACTCTAGCTAGCACTTTTTAAGCAGTTACAGCAACTGTTTTTTGTTTTACATAAATTAAGAAAAACTGCCCATTGTTAAGCACCCCTGTCAGTGTTTAAAAGGTTTGCCCTAAGCCCTCTAACTGCCACTTTAGCTGGGCAATGTCATATGATTAACAAACTAATAAAGATGAACGTAACTAAAGGGGATAGCAAACGAGCAGCTCCATTAGTCATGTGTTAATATTAGTGTTGCACTGCAGAGAATATAAATGAAGATAAATCTAAACCAGGCCATTGGCACGCTCATCACCTGCAGTGTTAAAAGCCCATAAACATGACACAAAATATTAAAGAAAAATATACTCTATTTAGAAACAAGGATTATTTCCCTCAGGTGGCCAGTAAAATACATGCCAGCGGTTTACTGTGTAGAAAACTTGCTGCCTATACGCATTTGCATTTTTCCACATCAACATGAGTCCATGCAAGCTGTCACATGGGGGATTAATAGTCCTTATTTATCTTCATTTTCATCACATTATTCCAAGAACTGGAAAAAAGGTAGAAGTCAACTACACGGGAAGAGGGGAAGCATGCATAAAATGAGCTGTAAAATAAGTCCACACTGGTTCATGTGGCTGCAGGCATTAAAGCATATCTAAACCCAAAAAACATAAATGTAATATATTGCAGCTTAGCAATCCTTAGATGTTTTCATATTTTCTATATTTTCACCTGGCAGCCCTGCCAGGACTATACTTCCTTTCCTAGGGTGACGATGCTCACTCACTGTACTGTATCTATGGAGGATCAATGTTGACACACTAGGCTGCTCTCCTGATTTGGTCTTCAAATATCTCCCCATCTCCACATTTCATAGAGAAGAGGAGTTGTGTAGTTTAAAAGATAGTTTGGAAAGCTGATAACATTGTTTGATATTTCAGTTCAGTACAAGTTACATTGATACTGAATCAAGATCAATAGGTACTTTTTCTACCTGTAGACATGTTACTTAGCCTGCAAAAAGAAAACTAATGCAGCTACCAAATCTAAGGATTGCTAAACTGCACTATATTACATTTGGGTTTTAGAAATTCTTTAGTCCACAAAGTTTCCTGTAAAGGCCTTGAAGTCAGGTTCTACTAAGGTTCTCAACAGCTTAGTTTCTAATATAAACACCTGATCTTTGTTTGCATTTTAATCACTTCAGCCCCGGAAGGAATTACCCCCTTCCTGACCACAGCATTTTTTGCGATACGGCACTGCGTTGCTTTAACTGACAATTGCGCGGTAGTGCGATGTTGTACCCAAACAAAATTGACATTCTTTTTTCCCCACAAATAGAGCTTTCTTTTGGTGGTATTTGATCACCTCTGCGGATTTTATTTTTTGCGCTATAAACAAAACAATGCGACAATTTTGAAAAAAGAACATTTTTTTTTTACTTTTTGCTATAATTAATATCCAAAAAAACCCAAAAAATAAAAAAACAAATGTATTCATCAGTTTAGGCCAATATATATTCTTCTACATATTTTTGGTAAAAAAAATCGCAATAAGCGTATATTGATTGGGTTGCGCAAAAGTTATAGTGTCTACAAACTATGGGAATTGATTTACAACGTTTTTATTTTTTTATATTTTTTGCTGGTAATGGTGGCGATCTGCGATTTTTATCGAGACTGCGACATTGTGGTGGATAGATTGCACATTTTTTAAATTTTTTTGGGACCACTAACATTTATACAGCGATCAGAGCTAAAAATAGCATAGCCGCTGATTACAATATAAATGTCACTGGCAGTGAAGGGGTTAACGCTAAGGGGGCAATCAAGGGCTTAAATGTTTTCCTTATTGTGCTCTAACTGTGTGGGGGCTAGGTTGGCAGGGACATAACAGATCTAACTGTTCCCGATCACAGGCGGCTGTGAGGGCAAAGGGGTGAATGTCCATGGATGTCTCCCCGGCAATTCAGATCCGTGCTGTAGCCGTCTTTTGGCTATAGCGTGGACGTGTACTGGTTAAAGCTGAGCCCCAGAAACAAAAACTTTGACTCAAATATATTCCTCAATAGCCACCAGTTAATAATCCTCTTTGTTTTCACCCAATGCCTTTGCAAACTCAGTTATTACATTGTAGATATAGAAGCGACATCATAAAGGTTATTTACTAAAACTGGAGAGTGCAAAATCTGGTGCACCTCTGCATAGAAACCAATCAGCGTCCAGGTTTTAATGCCAAATCTTAATTGAAGAAGATGAAGTTAGAAGCCGATTGGCTACCATGCTCAGCTGCACCAGAATTTGAGTGCATCAATTTTAGTAAATATCCCCCCATGACTCTGCTGCACATAGTCTGTGCAAAAAGAGGAGCTGTAGGAGGGACCCAACAGGCCCATCCAGTACACGATGCCTGCAGAAAATTAGATACAAGTCTAGTCACCCTGCACAAGAAAAGAGAGCAGCAGTGACTGGTTTTGATTACAGAAAGCTCTTGCACACAGGCAAAGTTTCACAGGTGTATATTGAACAGATCTAGAAGAAATACAAAAAGAAGACAAAGATTCAAGTAAGAATACACATGCCTCTTGTAGTTCTACTTTAAGGCTAGAAGTTTGCTTTAAGGCTAGAAGTCACTAGTGTGAGAGGGAACAGGGTCAGGCAAGCTGCATGAGAAAAAGCGACAGCTCACACCTTTTTAATAATTTGTAACTTTCCTGATTGCACTTGAGTCATTTATTGTCTGCATGTAAAAAGGGCCAAAATGGATTTCAGAGCCTTTGTTGTGAAATTTAAAAATGAATTGCTGTACAGTGCCTTCAGCTGCAAAGGTCAGTGGGCCTGTTTAAAGCCTATTTTAAGTATGTATGTAAATACTTAAAGGAGTTGTAAAGGCAGAAAGTTTTATATCTTAATATATTCTATGTATTAAGATAAAAAAAACCTCCTGTGCGTAGCAGCCCCACCCCCAGCAACCCCCTAATTACTTACCTGAGCCCCATCTTTCTCCAGCGATGTCCACAAATGTCTAAGCCGCCTGGGACACTCCTCCTGGTTGACACAGCAGCGGCGCAATTGGCTCCCACGGCTGTCAATCAAAGTGAATCACCCAATCAGGGGAGAGAGGGGGCAGGGCCGGGTCGGGGCTCTGTGTCTGAATGGATACACGGAGCTCTAACTCAGCTCAGTTGCCCCCGTAGAAAGCTGCTGGCTGTGGGGGCACTCGACAGGAGGGAGGGGCCAGGTGCAGCAAAGAGGGACCAGAGAAGAGGAGGATCGGGGCTGCAACTGCACAGAGGAGGTAAGTATAACATGTTTGTTATTTTAAAAAAAACAAGACTTTACATACACTTTAAATGTCCATAGACTAGCCACAGATTCACTTTAAGGGGACTGAAAACAGAACTTAACCTGTTCCACACCACGCACAGTATATTTACTCTGGCAGTGTGGATGCGCCGTAAATAGGCGGTGATTCACGCCGGCGCAGCTAGGGGGTGAGCGCGCGCCAGCGGCGGTGCGCTCTCATGGCCGACACACTCCGCGGCTCGGGTGGACCCGATGTCCGCCGGCGAGCCACAATGAGCTGCCAGAGTGAAAGAACGGGGAACCGCCGATGTAAACACGGCAGTTCCCCGCTCTGTCAATGGGGACATAAGAGATCTACTGATCCCTGTCACTGGGATCAGTTAGATCTCTTATGCCCATAACAGCCCAGCCCCCCCCCCCCCACAGTTAGAACACGCCTAGGGAACACAGTTAACCCCTAGATCTCCCCAATGGTCCCAAAAAAGTGTCAAAATGGTCCGACATGTCCGCCGCAATATTGCAGTACCGCTAAAAGTTGCAGATCGCCGCCATTACTAGTAAAAAAAATAAAATAAATAAAAACCCCAGAAATGAATTATCATCTGTAAACGCGGCAACTTTCGCGCAAACCAATCAATAAACGCTGATTATGATTTTTTTTTTTTTACCAAAAATACGAGGAAGAATATAAATCGGCCAATACTGATGAAAAAATGTCTTTTTTTATATATTATTTTTTTGGATTTGAATTTTAGCAAAAAGTAAGAAATATTGTTTTTTTTTGCAAAATTATCGCTCTTTCTTTGTTTATAGCGGCGATCAGAAATGACATAGCGGTGATCAAACACCACCAAAAGAAAGCTCTATTTGTGGGAAAAAATGAACGCAAATTTAGTTTGGGTACAAATGTCGCACGACCGCGCAATTGTCAGTTAAAGCAACGCAGTGCCGAATCACAAAAAGTGCTCTGGTCCTAACCTGGGAAATCCTTCTGGGGCTGAAGAGGTTAAAATAAAGTTGGTATTTTTCATCAAAACCTCTAAAAGACCAAGGGATATAATAAGTCAAAGGATGGGACACAAAGGGCTTTCATTTATTTGTAACCTAACTGTAAAAATGGAAGTGCTGGCACTGGTACTTAAACTGGAGTTTATAAACAGATTCAGCTGACCCGTGTATATATGTAAATTATGTAGAAACAATCTTTTAAAGCATGAACATGCATTCATGAGTGGAATTGATCTCAGGTTCATGTTGTGTATCTGTAGAAAAACACAAAACAATATAGACTTCTTCTAAAGGACAACAATAGGACAACATATTGTAGTTGTTACAATAAGGCGTGTGTATGAGTTCTGACAAAAAAACTGTGAGGTTGATTTACTAAAACTGGAGAGTGAAAATCTGTTGCAGCTCTGCATAGAAACCAATCAGCTTCCAGGTTTTATAGTCAAAGTTTAATTGAAGAAGCTGAAGTTAGAAGCTGATTGGCTACCATGTACAGCTGCACCAGATTTTGTGTGCACGTGTTTTAGTAAATCTACCCCACTGTGTTCCAGTGGCTATCCCACCAATTTGGAAATGCATTCTGCGGAAATGAAGTGGTCCAGAGCTAACTACAGAATTGAAGGCTTCACATACGCTGCTCACAGTTTCCTCTGTTAGTCACTCATGTTTATATCTCTTCTTCCAATTTAATCTTCATATATGTTGATTGTAAACTGTTTTTAAGCAATGCCAGCAATGCAGAAATAGGCATTAAAATCTTGGGTAACATTAAAATAGCAATGAAATTAAATTTGTTTGTTTCAGTGCTGCTTTAAAATACCGCCCAGTCTTTTTGGCTGTAGCAGGGTCAGTGGTCTTAACAAATGTGGTCTATCACTACGTCCAACTTCGATAAGCTACTAGGCTTGCAATCACACTACAGAGCACAGAATATTACCATTCTGTAGAACAATGCAATGCAATACTTTATATTGTAATTTAGGAAGACATTTCTGATGTCATCAGCAGTTCCTGTTAGCTAATGCCACCATTTTTAAACAGGGCAGAACAGATGCAGCTTTGCTGTTCCGCTCCCCACTGATAGCAGAAGACAATAGATTACATAAGTTATGTGTTGTGCAGAGAAAAAAGCTCCCTCAATGCAGGAAAAAAGTAAAAGAAAAAGCCATCAGAACAAAAAAAAAACTATACATACTGGGGTAAATTTCCTAAAAAGTGGTTTCTATGCAGAGCTGCAACAGATTTTGCACACTCCAGTTTTAGTAAATAGCCCCCATTGCATATCTGTCAATAATCCCCTACAAATTTGATGGGTGCTTTGATGACATTTGTGGTTACTACATAGGCATCAAACACTCAAACAAGTGCATGCTTTTTTGCATTTACTGTGCAAAGAAAACAAACTGATCTTTCCCTAATATACAGTTTAGATTAACAGATATTTCTTTACCTGTGTGTATTTTGATGTAATCTTGAAAGAAGAAAAAGGAAAGCATTGAACATTACCACTCTGCTATATTAAAAATTGCACTTATGTAATAACCTTTTAGCTAGAAGATTTCAGATAAATATCTTAGGCTGTTCAAATAGCACGTTGCAAAATAACATTAAAAAGTTCCAAATCTGCCACATTAAGGTTGTAAAATTATACATTAGCATTAACTAAAAAAGCTAAAAATGTAATGTATGGAACTGCCACATCTTCTATATGTACAAATAAAAATTCTCTGGGATAGGAATGATATCTAAAGCCAAAATTTTTTTTTTGTTTTAGGGAAGGGTTAAAAAAATCCTGTCACCCCTTTGGGAAGAAGTTCCCTTCAACTCCCGTCCCTGTAGGGGAGATCTACTAAAGCTGGTGCACACAGAATCTGGTGCAGCTGTTTATAGTAACCAATCAGCTTCCAGTATTTATTGCAAAAAGCTTAATTGAACAAACTGAAGTTAGAAGCTGAGGGGAGTTTTCTTTCATTCAACCCAGTGGGCTGAAAAGAAAAAAGTGAGAGGTTGTCGTACATAACTAAGCAATGTAAGTGCAGCAATCTCCCCCGCTGAGCTATTGTGTTCTGACACAGTGACTGCCACCTGCCAGAACACACTGATCAGCGCTCACAGCCATTGGCTGCAAGCACTGATCGAATGCTGGTTTTCCAGCATGCCAGATCGATAACAGCTGGTGGTTAGTCTGGCTTCTGTCGGACATGCTACTGTACACACAGGCCTAATGTTGGACGGTTTATGTTGAGCCAGCTGATACTAGCTGATATTCGGACTAAACATGTACAATTCAATGCTGGTCTTAGTAGTTTAAAAAAACTTCTAATCTACTGGGAATTTCACACACAACCATCTCTAGGGTTTACAGGGAATTATCTGAAAAAGAGAAAATATCCAGTGAGCGGCAGTTGTGTAGACTAAAATGCCTTGTTGATGTCAGAGGTCAGAAGAGAATGGGCAGACTGGTTTGAGATCATAGAAAGACAACAGTACGTCAAATAACCACTCGTTACAACCAAGGTATGCAGAATACCATCTCTGAACGCACAACACATCAAACCTTGAAGCAGATGGGCTACAATAGTGGAAAACTACACCGGACGCCACTACTGTCAGCTAAGAACAGGAAACTGAAGCTACTATTCACACAGGCTCACCAAAATTGGACAATAGAAAATAGGAAAAACATTGCCTGGTCTGATGAGTCTCGATTTCAGCTGCAACATTCAGAATTTGCCGTAAACAACATAAAAGCATGGATCCATCCTACCTTGTATCAACGGTTCAGGCTGGTGGTGGTGTAATGGTGTAGGGCAGGGATATGCAATTAGCGGACCTCCAGCTGTTGCAGAACTACAAGTCCCATGAGGTATAGCAAGACTCTGACAGCCACAAATATGACTCCCAGAGGCAGAGGCATGATAGGACTTGTAGTTTTGCAACAGCTGGAGGTCGGCTAATTGCATAGCCCTGGTGTAGGGAATATTTCCCCTTAGTACCAATTGAGCATTGTTTAAATGCTTTGGCCTACCTGAGTATTTTTGTTGACCATGTCCATTCCTTTGTAATTACAGTGTACACATCTTCTGATGGCTACTTCCAGCAGGATAATGCACCATGTCACAAAGCTCAAATCATCTCAAACTGGTTTCTTGAACATGACAATAAGCTCACTGTACTCCAATCGCCTCCATAGTCACCAGACCTCAATCCAATAGAGCACCTTTGGGTTGTGGTGGAATGGGAGATTTGCATCATGGATATACAGCCCACAAATCTGCAACAACTGCGTGATGCTATCATGTCAATATGTTTCCAACACCTTGTTGAATCTATGCCACGAAGAATTAAGATCTCCCAACAATCATTTTATATTTTGTCTGCAAAGCTCCTTTTAAGCAGCAATCCACTTTACAAAAATAGAGAGTGGGGTTTTTTTGCGCTATGCCCTGAGTATTGTGAGGATGAAGACAGCAAGCAGCCACCTATATCGACCAAACTAAATCGTAGGAGTAGTGTAATTGTGTGGTACCTCATGTCACTCGAATAACAGTACAAGTTCTTTGGTCAAACTCTACTAAACTC
>BLSH010438291.1:361877-376719 GCA_018402905.1 Glandirana rugosa | reverse complement strand
GTGTAATTGTGTGGTGGTGGCGCTAAACTGAATACATGACAGATAACAGGTGATGGCAAATAATGATATTAAACCAATCCAGAGAGATAATAAATAGTGATCAATCAAATGAAACAATTATATATAGTATCATAGTATAAATAAATGGGTAAAATCATAAAAGGGTATTTCATCAGCCAGAAAATATAATAATTAGTGATTTTAATAAAAGTGACAAAGTGTCCATATAATGTGACAGGAATCCACGTTCAAAATCCAGATAGTGAATCTTCAAGTGAAATCGGTGACTCTTTGTGGTGAGTATTCAATAAAAAAAAAGGCTCCAACTATGGTCAGTGTGGAGGCTTACCAGAAATCAGATGGATAAGCGCCTTTGAGATTATAAGGACCCTCCGGCCCGTGGCATCTGTGAGGATATGGGGGGGGGTTTCTCCGGCCCGGGTCGCGTCACACAGCCTGGTGTCCTTCTTCTGATGGTAGGGGTCCTTTTCTTGACGTCTCTGGATTGCTCCTGATTGGTTGGTTCCGGATTGGTAAGGCTATGGTAAGGAGGACCATAGCATTACCAATCCGGAACCAACCAATCAGGAGCAATCCAGAGACGTCAAGAAAAGGACCCCTACCATCAGAAGAAGGACACCAGGCTGTGTGACGCGACCCGGGCCGGAGAAACCCCCCCCCTATCCTCACAGATGCCACGGGCCGGAGGGTCCTTATAATCTCAAAGGCGCTTATCCATCTGATTTCTGGTAAGCCTCCACACTGACCATAGTTGGAGCCTTTTTTTTTTATTGAATACTCACCACAAAGAGTCACCGATTTCACTTGAAGATTCACTATCTGGATTTTGAACGTGGATTCCTGTCACATTATATGGACACTTTGTCACTTTTATTAAAATCACTAATTATTATATTTTCTGGCTGATGAAATACCCTTTTATGATTTTACCCATTTATTTATACTATGATACTATATATAATTGTTTCATTTGATTGATCACTATTTATTATCTCTCTGGATTGGTATAATATCATTATTTGCCATCACCTGTTATCTGTCATGTATTCAGTTTAGCGCCACCACCACACAATTACACTTTACAAAAATAGCCTAAAAATGTGAATATAACAATGTAATGTTTCCAGCTCATTTCCAAACAAAAGCTCAGCTAATATTTTTGAAATGGATTGTTGAGTAAGCAAGAGATGTTTCAAGATCTGAAGGTCCAGAACTTTGCATGCATGGACTCACTTTAATTTCTGCCCCTGACAATTTTATTGTTTAAGATGTCACATTTTAAGATAATTCATCTGGTGAGTTTGTTGTATTGATACATTTTCTATACAGGCTATCTATGGTATTTGTTCATTAAAAAAAAGATTGTGCTTTAACAAATTGAAGATCACCTAGTTTCCAGGGCCCTCTAGTTGAAATTGCAGTCAAGATTCATATTTAATTCCAAAGCTGTGTCGTCTTTAGAAATCAGAAATTCAGCTGCAGTAAGAGAAGGCAAAAAAAGGCAATTATTAAATTCCTTTCTCTTCTGTTACTATAGACTCTCATACATGGGCTATATACAATAATAGTATGCATAATCAGCTCCAGCAATTCTCTAGGAGGAAATCAAGCTGTACAATTTAACCTTTTCTTTCAGGCTTTAACATACTGCACAGCCAAGGTGGACAGTAAAATAGAAATGGACGGGAAATTGACTGTATTCTTTACAACACATTCCTTAATATTTAAGAATGTTGTCGTGATCTAAAAAGCAGTTTTATTAGTAATTATGCTCCCAAACATATGCAACCTGTCCCAGGCCTCTTCATCTTTTATTTGTATATGGCTGCGTTCAAAATGAATAAAATGCTAATAAACTATACCTTATGATTGTATATCATACACATATACTGTACATATGAATGTGCTTAGAAAATAATACTTAATGTTCTTTAAATCGCAACCTAACATCAAGTTTTTTGGCTAGTCCGAGACCCTGTTCTGCTTTTACTCATTAACAGCTCCATAAATTTAGAAGTGATTGGCAGCATATAACTAATGCCGGCAGTCTGATCAGAATCCTTATAGTGCCGACATGTATTTCAGCAAAGCTTTGTTCTGATTTTTGGGGAAGCAGTGACCTCTTTACATACTCTATGCACACAGAGCAAAGTCTGCTACTGCAAAGTAGGTTTGAAGGATATAAAAAACACAATCACACATTTTTTGAAACTCTGCTCATTCAAATCATACACACACTGTATAAATATTCTAGTTTCTAGCTTAGCCCTGATTTAAAAGCATGTAAGAAACATTTATGGTATTCAGTTAAAGCGGAGTTCCACCCAGAATTTTTTTTTTTGCATCCACTCTTTTAATACTAAATAGATGTAACCTTTTGTTTCCTTACTTTCAAACCACCTAGTAATTACATGTATTTTTGACTCACAATTTCGTTTCTCTCACTGCTGGACTTTTCCATTTTAGGTGAGGGCACCTGAACCCATCCTGGGTCTCCTGGCATCTCTTCATGGTGGGTAACCCTCATGCACTCCTCGATCTCAGTCCGCCTTAAATCGTGTAATTTCCTGTCTGGAAATAACATGATTTTACAGTACAGGGAAGCCCACGGACTTCTGGGAAATGAGGAGTAACATCTCCCAGGAGGCCAGGGGAAGCAGGAAGTGAAAAAGAGCCTAGGACCAAATAGGGGCAAATTACAGAGACCACCTAGCAACAAGTGAGTTAGGGTGAGTATAATTTTTTTTTCCTTCAAAGGTAAGTCTATACAGGCAAAGGACTTGAATGATGTAAAAAAAAATTCTGGGTGGAACTCCGCTTTAAAGCACAGCACTAGAGTTGGTTTTTCTGACATACAATCTGAAGAAAGAGGTGTACCCGTTTAGCTTCCATGCCTCTTTAATATTCTTGCCAAATAAAGGAAGCACCTATCCTGCTAGTTATTTTTTTTTAATTAAAGAAGCTGCCCCAAACCATTATGAAGGGTTTACAAAGTGCAGAGACAGTGTGTAAATTGCACTTGGCAACCAGGTATACTTCATGTTATTCTCCATTTGACTTCTGAAAACTAAGGTCTGACTGGAAGCTAAGGTTGTCATTCCTTGCAGAACTAATCTACTTTGCAGGACCCCATAGACCTTAAAGACCCTATAGTAGATCTCTGGCCCACTTTTATAATTTACTGGGGTTTGTACATCTGTCAGCTTCTATTGGTGTATACATTCCTGCTGGGAAGATTTCTCATTATCTTCTTTTTGCTGTAGAGGAGCCTGAGCAAAGATGACCACATATTCATTCTGTACATGCTGCTTGGAGTATGCCATGACATTACTCCCATGGTTTAACTTTTTAGAAAAAAGACCTAGGTAATTAAAAGTCAAAAAAGATAAAACAAACCTAAACTGCAACATGAACTCTCAAGTGCTAACCAACAACCATCTTACATTTACATATGGCTTCTATTAATAAATATTATTGCCAGCTTTCCCATTTCTTTGTCCTTTCAACTAATGAGTTTCCCAAGAAATAATATTGGAACATTGGCCTTGCAAGGTTATCGATCCACAAACTGTCAGCTATGATATCGCTGCATAAGTGTGCTAGGAACAATGAATTGACAGAGACCAATATAATTCCTTCTACTCCCGGAACTCAGAAAGGTCAAGCAAGTAGAACTGATGATAGACTGCTACAAGCCTAACCATCAATCTCTCTCAAGAAGCAGCTTACTTCAATCATTGTGCAATACCTTCATTCATGCAGATCTACTCAGAATTCACTGTCTTGTCCACCATCTTTTTAAATCTACCTCTGTAAATGATTGTATGCTTAACCACAGCACTCTGATATTTGATGCATGTCTTGCATTACAAAATGAATGAGCAATTTCATTAGGTTTCCTGAAAAAAATTCACACATAACTATGGTCTGACATGGAGCAAGGCCAGCATAATAATACAAAAAAAGAGAAGAAAAATGATTAATGAATCAGATTTCTGGTCATTACCCCGTATCAATAATTAGTTGAGTGGCAATTATAGGCAGCAATGTTTGTGTTCTCCTGTTTTTGATCAGGTTCATAAATCTTGCCACATATTGTACAAGATTGCTTTATCTCACAATATATGGTTTCATAATTATATAGGCCAAAAAAAGAACTAGCCATTTATATTATAATTTTTCTTAACCCCCTCCTGCCAGCCATACAGCAGAATGATGGGCGGAAAGTGGTTGTATTTTCCTGACTTGGCGCCATAAGACGACCAGCAGGTTAAGCCACTAGCACGCGCCTGCAGAGAAGCGCAGTGCATTGATTGGTGGTGTGGTGTGTCTACCGATCCTGGTAAAGAGGATATGACGAGGCTCTTTACCATGTGATCAGCTGTGTCCAATCACAGCTCATCATATGGTAACCAAGAAGCCGTTTATCGGCTTTTCCTCTAAAAACTTCAGTGGTGATCAAATACCACCAAAAGAAAGCTCTATTTATGGGGAAAAAAATATAAAAATTTAGTTTGGGTACAGTATTGCATGACCGTGCAATTGTCATTCAAAATGCAACAGCGCTGAAAGCTGAAAATTGGACTGGGAAGGGAGGGGGTGAAAGTGCCCAGTAGTGAAGTGGTTAAAAAATAGTAACAAAACAATAAGTTCAAAAAGAGTTTATGATACTTTGTTATCATATAGGTTAAAGTAAACATTTCAATACATTTCATAAGCCAAGCTTGTTATTGACTGCCATGCCATGTTGAGTGCGGTTTTTTTTGCTGGCTCATTCTCTCTCAGTGGTAACTTAAGATGTAACATTACTTCTTCATAAAATTTTAATAAAGAGAATAAAAAAATAGTATTACAAGGGTTGCCATTTCTGAACTCCTCCTGAGATGCTAGTTGACTGGTTATCTTTGGCCTGAATATTTATGACCAAAAACAAGCATGCAGGAAAGTGACTGAAATCTGGATTTCATAATGTGTATACTTGTTACTAGTGAGTGACTCAGAAAATGCTAAAGTCAAAGGGCACGACAGCTAGTCAAGCAGCATTTTAAGAAGTAGATAAGCAATGACAATCATCATCTCTCTCATAACAAAAAAAGGCAAGCAACAAAAATGTTACTCAAAAATGCCCTTCAACATGCTAGAAAATGGTGCACTGTCCGCTCAGTTGACAAGGAACAGAACTCGTGAACTTAAATATAAGGATAACAGGCAAATCTCTGATGTTTTCCCTTACTTGAGAAAAGATGTTTGCTTATGGCTGGTTTGACAGCCATTAAAAAACCACTGTTGCAAATAATGTTAGTTGACAAAGTTGCCAATTCTGGTTTTGATTCAGTTTTCTTGTAAATTGACACTAAATATAATGCTGTGTTACTTGTTACAAGTGAAAAAGGTAAGGTCAGCATAAGTAAACAATCAATGAAATTCCCTCTTGTATGACTCTCTTTTGGGCTCTTTCAAACGAAACAGTTTTTTCATTCATGTATTCTGGATTTTTTTTAATCCTATGATAATTCAAGAAAGGCTAATGCAACTGTGTAAGTTTGTGCTGTGTTCTAAAAGAAAAAATCAACCTTGTGGATAAAAATACATATTAGAATCACTGATGAAATGTGCATAAATCATCAAATATATTTACATTTCTGAAGTGGGTATATGCTTCAGAGTGCCACATTACCCGCTGGCTAAACATCTGCTCTAACTCCCACATAAAAATTTGGAGACATATCCTTCCCTTTCTAGTGCTAAGAGTATGAGTCATCAGTAGTATTTTTTTTATTATTATGGGTAATTACTGTATATAGCACCAGCAATATACACAGTACTTTACATATATATTGTACATTTACATCAGTCCTTGCCCTCAAGGAGCTTATAGTCTAAGGTCCCCAACTCACATATTAGGGCCAAGTTAGACAGGAGCCAATTAACATATTAGCATGTCTTTGTAGTGTGAGAGGAAAACTCTAATACCCAGAGGAAACTCCAGGCAGATGGTGATATGGTTGGGATTGAACCAATGACCCTAGTGCTGCCAGGCAGAGGTGCTAACCACCTATGGGGCAGCACAGTGGCTAAGTGGAGCACCAAATAAATCTACATAGATATTATTTGACCATCTGCCAAATAAATGGTGGAGCAGATCTTTGGATATTTACTCAAACTTTTTTTATGGGCTGTAGTAGTTGTATAATAGCTGAGGCAAAAAAGTGAGTTCTACTAACAGGGGACATCATCCGACAGTCATTTGTGAATAATAATCTACAATTAATAACATATGTTTTGATAATATTAGTTATTTGAATCCAGTCAACATTAGTACATTGCACAATGTTAATTTAAACATTTTTGCTGAGAAGTGAACTAATTAAGGTCCTCTAAAGTTCAGAAAAGTTGGAGATTACACCTCCTTATTAAGACCTATTATAATCTGATATCATAATACTACTTAATTAGGGCAATTAAGTCCAGGGGAGTGGGCATTTTACCCAATAATCCTTTGGGCCCTGTGCCAATAAAAAAAAAATGTGATGTCCATTTAGTCACTAGGTAATGGAGTTTAACTATAATAATTAAGAACATTTGATATACTTTATGAACTATAGAAATTCACATATGGTAAACTCTTTGTTTAAACCACTGAACACCTAATAGCTACTAGTAGTAAGTTAGACATTTGTTACCATAAATTGTAAAATCACCAACATAAATATTTTCCATTGTGACTGGCATGATTCCTGAGTAACTCATGAATTATATATCACACAGCCTTTTATATAGAAATGCATTTTTTATACAAGGTCCTGACATATTTTAACCACAAGTACACTGTTTTCACAAGTACACAGAGGTTTTCGGGGATTGTAAGGGCTTCACATTAATATTATGATTAAAATGTCAAAGTAAATCCTACACCTTATGGGAATGCCTTGAAGCTCTGCCTTGGCAAATACAATCACTTGTTTTATTACAACATCAATCAGTGACACATCAAACAGGACCTACGTTATCTTAGTTTTTCATTTGCTGGCCATCTTACTCTTACATATTACAAAGGATACACAAAACTAATTTAACCTGAATTTAAGTATAGTGTAAGCAGTGTTAATTTAGTCGACTAAAATATTTTCATCTACTAAATTACTACCATTTTAGTCGACTAAAATATGACTAAATCTAAAACAATTCAGATGACTAAAACATGGCAAAAACTAAAATGGCATTTTAGTCAAAAGAGTAAAATACGACTAAATTTAAAATGGCATTTTAGTCAAAAGACTATAACTAAAAATAAATTGAATTTATATCACAACGGCTAAATCCGTGTCTGTAGTGCATGTTCAAACCTTAATACCATAAATAATAAACATGTTATTTGATTTTTTACTCCAGGAGTATATAAAGTTTGGCAGTTCTAAAGAAATAATGCATTAAAATTTACTAAACCCATTCGATTTTAGTTGACTAACTGTACTGGAGACTTTAGTTGACTAAAATACGACTAAAACTAAAACAACTCAGATGACTAAAGTACGACTAAAACTAAAATGCCATTTTAGTCAAAAGACTATAACTAAATCAAAATTTCAGGTCAAAATTAACACTGAGTGTAAATTATGTTTATGACATCAGGTCAAATACTCTCATGAATTAACTATGTTTATTTATGTTTTCTTATGAACATCCCTGTATAGTTTATGTGGTTGGTTGTAGGCTATTTTGATGACCCTAATGAACGTGAATGTTTCATTTATTTATATAATGTGGCATATGCAGTAGAATATGAACAGGCTAAAAATGGTACCATCACAGCTTCCATTAAATGTTTAGCTTGTTGCAGCAATGCAGGTATACTCTAAACCCTTGGTGTCCAACCTGTAGCCCAGGGACTGCTTGTGACCCTTTGGCAATTATCATAAGGTCCTTGGAGCCCGAAAACAGTAGTCCCTTACTCATGGCAGTTTGACATGGCATGCTCACTCATGGTAGTGAAGGAAAAATATTCGTTTGGATGGGTTCTAGCAGTTTTTTAGTATGGTACATAACCTTAATTATTTGTATGTGTTTTTTTTTTCTTATATGTAGAATCTTGCTGAAAGAAATATTAAATATGGCAGAATTTTTTTTTTACATTTCTTTTTATTAACCTTTTCTCAGAAAAAAAGACAGAGAAAAAAAACATATACAATTACAAAATATGATAGGACAAAATATCCAAAACTGGAAAAAAGTAGTACATGTACCATAGTCACAATACAGGTCGTGTAGCAGTGTTCCAAAAAATATCCATCAAAGTGACCAACAGTGTTCCAACAAGGGAATTAAGTATAATAAAGCCATCATCCATAAGGCATGAATAGTGTGGATTCTAGAATCTGTAAAATTATGTGTCAGAGTGCCTCTGACCATGGAATTCAACATATAAATATAAAATAAAATGTAAAGTAGAGGAACCTGCAGTATCATAAATGGTATGACCACCAGAAATAATTTTAAAATTGGCTGAAGGGAGTGCAAACATGGAAGCACTGTTTTTTAAAGCAGCATTTAGAACAGTGATCTCTAGCAGTCTCATGTAATGTGTCTCCAATCTATGACCTCCTATGATCTCCTAAAGCATGTCCTCGGGTTTCCCACAACTCCTACAACATGTTTACAGTCTCTAGCCTTCTCCTTCAGCATGCCTGCACTCCCTGTACAATTCCATTCATGAATTATGTGCAGTCCTTTGGTGATGATAGTGGCTGCAGTTGGGGCCCCCTATATCAAGAAAGTTGACAACCACTGCCATAAACCTTCAAGCTTTGTTATGCATCTCCAGTTCCTGTTTTGTTTTCATATTTGTCATATCAATAGTTTATTGAATATTTTACCTTTGTGAACAATGATGTCTTATTTATTGTGTTTTTTTTTAATTTTTAAAAATGTTATTGTGCTTCACAAATAAACTTAGACTCTGGATTTCTGTGAAGCAAGCAAGTGGTCTAATCCCCCCACAAACCTCACTGCTTTCCTTCCTACACAAACCTTTGTTCTATCCAGGATATGTGTCTCCTGTTTAATTTGCAGCATGGGAACAACTGGGGATCACCAAAGACTGGTAAAGGGGAGTTAAATCTTTTCACATTAGGGAATATAACTTGATATAATAGAACTTGAATAGATAGAACTTTAACTTCCTGCCTCTGAAACCTTCATTTACAGGTGAAACATTAACTGTTGCAAATAATTAAAAGGGTCAACCACTTCTTGCTCCCTCACAAACCTTAAACAGAAATGTTTAAGGGACTTGCACTCCCCAGGCTTATTATTCTCCCTATACTCCATAATGATAGCCAAACTATTTCTATGCCCTCCCTCTTACACACACAAGTGGGCAATTAACCTCAATAAATCCCTTGAGGGAGATGACTGAGATCAAATTTGGGAAACCATAAAATCTTCCTCAATAAAAGTCATCGCACTGGAGACAAATTTTTACAAATTATACATTTTATTTTTAAATAAACTCTGTTTTGTTCTATCCAATAGCAGGTAAATAAAATAATAAAGTAACATTTTACACATCCATTTGCCAGTGGTTGTATAGGAACCATGCTGGATCATTAATAAACGTTTTCCAGTTCAGACATTTTTAATTTTTAAGAGCTTTTAGTTGGAAAGCAAAAATTTTGCATTAACTATCAGGGTTCACTGAACCTGTATAAGTAGCTCAAAAAGATTGCCATTTAGCATACAATATATATGTTTAAAGTGTAACCCCAATTTTACTGAGAGAACTCAATCCAGGTAATCAATGTACATTGAAAGGGTTTTAACAAACTTTGTTGCAGATATCAATTTTTTGGTACTGAGGAAATATGTTTATTTCACCATGTCCTTTTGAGACTGATTCCTGAATGAAAGGGTTTGCACTTATTATAGTCACCTGATGCACTCTCAGTACTCTAATGAGAACATTTACAGTGTCTACAGCCCTTTATTAGACATGCCTTAAGGAAGTATCTACCAAAGATGAAATTCCTATTGCAGGGAATGCCTAAAATGTTACTTGTATCTTAATGCAGACTTCTGAGAATATCAATAAGCCAATCGCAAAAGCATATTGCGTTGAATTTTTAAAGTTTTGGAAAATTATAGTCTGCAAATTGAAATGGAAAACTATTTTTTAATAACATTAAATTATAAATTGGCTTTGCAGAAATGTTATATTCTGTATTAAAGTATAACTAAAGGCTCATTTTATTATTTTCTTAAAATTAGAAACATGTTATACTCACCTGCTCTGTGCAATGGTTTTGAACAGAGCAGCCCCAATCCTCTTCTTTTTGCCCCCCTTGCCTGTGGTCCTGGCTCTTCCCCACTGCCAAGTGCCCCCAATAGCAAGGCTCTTACTATGGGGGCACTTTAGCAGGCTTGCTCCTGAGGCTGCGCTCCTGTGAATGGACATTGTCCATTCACACACAAAGCGCGGTTTGCCCCTGCCACCTGCTCTCTCCTCATTTGCTCACTTTTTGTGTTTGATAGTGGCAAGAGCTAATAGCTCCCCCTGCTGTGTAAGCCCAAAAGGAGAAGGAGCAACTGCTCTCATGCAGATCGCTGGATTGAGATGGGACTCAGGAAAGTATAAAGGGGGGAAGCTGCACCCAGAAAGTTTTTTTACCTTAATGAATAGAATGTGTTAAGGTAAAAAATGTTCTGCCTTTACAACCACTTTACATGTTTCACCCAAAGTGGAGGTTCCAACTGTATTTAGAATGGAACATGTAACATGTTCTAGCTCCTGCCTCCTTTCCCCCCCACTATCCCCCTTCCTGTGACAACAGAAGGGGGCTTCTCCCTGCACTCGCTGTCACAATTTCCAAACAGCGTGGCTATGCAGGCCTCTGCTCACAGAGTCACGTCATTCGTTCATAGAGTTTTGTGAATGATTGAAGTACAAGTACTGTCAGCCACCGTGGCCGATGGTTTGTAGTTCTCAGTGAATTGTGAGGGTGCTGGTGAGTGCTCATGTAGTTCATAGATTTTTTTCTGCAATTCAGTAACTGCCTGCCCATATCAGAAGTATAGGCAGACAGTGTATTGAGAGTCTGCAGGATCCTGGCATTGTACCCTCGCAGGCTCCAGTGTAAAAAATGATAAATGCACAGTTTTTACTGGTAAAAATATGTGCATTTATTATTTTTTCATAAAAGGTGAACTTATCCCATTATCCATTACTAAAGAGCCAATGTATTGTGTCCAAAAATCAAAAGAGACAAATATGTCATGAATAGTTAGTAAAACCTGTAAATTTAAACAGAAACCCATATACATTGTAATTAGCATCAAGGCACAATAGAGTGAAGAGTAAGCCTGAAGGTATTAATGCTTTCAAGTGGAACATCAACCACAATCATCCATAGAAATTCTTAGGTAAAAAAGTAATCCCTTATCAGATGTGGTAAATGATCAGATCAGTTTACTGTATAATTCATTCAATTGTATATGTCAGATAATATAGCCAGCAGTGTACTTCCAGCGCTGCAACTTTAAGAGCTGTGGTTCTCATACAGTGAAGCGATTGTGTAATTTATCTGCCCCTACTCTCCTCTTGTCCATTGACAGAATGTATGAGTTGTATTCTGTGAACCAAATGCTTATTCATATATAATCTGTACATCATTAGAGATGTACCATCTTTAATTAAAGCAAAACCAAAGGGACAAATACCCACCTAAGATACAATGGTCTGAGGCCTGCAAAGTCCCTTGCTGTCATTGGAATCCTTTCCCTGCGTTGTTCTGGGTGCTGGTCTTTGGTCCTTTTGATTGGCTGCCTCTGTCACACCAACGTATGCATGAGAGTGCACTGATCCCATCACACTGGCAATTTGAATTGAACCTATTGAACTATATTACTGTCTTTCTTTATTCAGTAATAAAAATGTATTATTAAAGGTTAGAAATACCAGACTGTGCTTAACCTCCCTGGCGGTATGATTATTTCAGATTTTTGGTGCTGAAAGCGGTACATTATTTTGCATGAAAATTTGGCGTTTTATATTGTAGGCCTGTAATTCTTAGGAATAACTCACTTAAATCTGTCCAAACAAGAGTCTAGTAGACATCCCGGGTATGAAAAAGTTTGAAAAATGAAATCATAAATTATAATATAATAAATAACTATAATTATCAGAAATAATAACGTAATAATAATAAAATGTATTTAATAATGTAACCAAACCAAAAACACTGAAATTTGCTCAGTTGCAGAATTGTCGCTGTCGTCACTTTCAGTTTCTGATGATAAATTTCCCCAAAAATCAGTATCACTCAATTCTGCAAATCATTCTTATTTACTATCGGTGTTTTCTAGCTGATCAGAAACCACTTTTGACACAAAGGGACACTTTTTGGTTGCTATGGACATTTTCATGTTTCCAGGCAGAAAGAATGACATTTATAATATAAAAGTGCATGCAGGGCACTGGGCAAACCACTAGGGACAAAGGGGATGTGAAATGTTTTCATACAGTAATGTAATCTATAAGATTACAGTGTACTGTATGTGCTGTGTGTGTTTCACTTTTTGAATTTCCCGCCGGTCTCCGCCCACGTGCGACGCAACGCTCACAGGGAACGGAGCCCGGCACACAGAGGCATCTGGCGGCGGACACAGCCCGCAGACACGGCGGGGGACATCGCTGGATCCAGGGGACAAGGTGAGTAGCGCTGCCTGGATCCAGCAATGCAAATCCCGAGTGTGGCTCGGGGTTACCGCTAATGATACTAAAAATCCACCCCGAGCCACACTCAGGAACACCGCCAGGGAGGTTAATATGTGCACCAATGCCCCTAACAAGCCTAGATATTTTCTACAAGCTACCTATGATCCAGTGAGGACAAGGTAGAGGGTCAAAAGGTATAAGCATATGTCCCTATATTACTCCCCTGTCCTAGCTAGAGGACAAAAAGTTAAAGAAAGTAGATACATACAGTAATACAGACAAGAATGGAACTTATGGAGTTTGATGCTTCTTTGGTAAATGAAAATATGTATGATCTTCATTTTGAACTGTAATATAATCAAACTGAAATTATTAAATACTATTAATGAATTTGATCATCTATGTTTTTTCCTTGTATAAAGGATGCCTGTTTTATTTATCTTAGTTTTTATATTCAATGACAGGGATTTGGCAAGTTATTTAATGAATACGTCACTAACATGTTGGGTGATGCATATTGATTTTTTTTGTTAACATGCTGTAAACTGATAAAATTGTATTATTTGGGTGGTGAATATTATCTGCCTATAAAATTCTGCCATGACAAAAAAAAAAAGGATTTGATACTTATTGAAACCAATCCTAAGTCTCCATGTATATCGGGTGTCCCTCAATGTCCCTGTGGAAGGACATACAGTGCTTGTAGGTGTTCCTACTCTATTGCTCAATGCTATTCTGAGAAATCCATAGTTAGTGTAAGATGTAAGAGTTTTTGCAGTGTTTTTATCTGAATAATTTCTATTTATTGCCAGCACAGTGCATCAACAGGAAACATCTTCTCACATACAGCAGGTTGAAGCATATCCATGGACTGTAGAATGATTCTGCACACGTGGGAACACTGACAGGTTAGGCAAGCTGCCTGTCATTTCAGGAGCAAGGAAAGGTCATATGGCTATATGCCATTAAGGCCTCTAAAGAGATACAGTGTTGGTGGAACCTTGTGGGATATATCATGTATTTCTACTCTAAGAAGCAAGCATATTCTGAGAGAAAACTCCTGGATTCAGCAATTTAGGCAACTCGGAGCATTATACAGTATCTCACAAAAGTGAGTACCGCCCTCACATTTTTGTAAATATTTTATTATATCTTTTCATGTAACAGCACTGAAAAAATTACACTTTGCTACAATGTAAAGTAGTGAGTGTACAGCTTGTATAACAGTGTAAATTTGCTTTCCCCTCAAAATAACTCAACACACACCCATTAATGTCTAAACCGTTGACAACAAAAGTGAGTACATCCCTAAGTGAAATTGTCCAAATTGGGCCCAATTAGCCATTTTTCCTCCCAGGAGTGATGTGACTCGTTAGTGTTGCAAGGTCTCAGGTGTGAATGGGGAGCAGGTGTGTTAAATTTGGTATTATCGCTCTTACTCTCTCATACTGGTCACTGGAAGTTCAACATGGCACCTCATGGCAAAGAACTCTCTGAGGATCTGAAAAAATAACTGTTGCCCTACATAAAGATGGATTAGGATACAAAAAGATTTCAAAGATCCTGAAACTGGCTGCAGCATGGTGGCCAAGACCATACAGTGGTTTAACAGGACAGTTTCCACTTAGAAGTTGAGTGCACATGCTCAGCGTCATATCCAGAGGTTGCAGGGGTGTTATGGTCTGGGGCTGCATGAATGCTGCCGGCACTGGGAAGCTACAGTTCATTGAGGTAACCATGAATGCCAACATGTACTGTGACATACTGAAGCAGAGCATGATGCCCTCCCTTCGGAGACTGGGCCGCAGGGCAGTATTCCAACATGATAATGACCCCAAACACACCTCCAAAATGACCATTGCCTTGCTAAAGAAGCTGAGGGTAAAGGTGATGGACTGGCCAAGCATGTCTCCAGACCTAAACCCTATTAAGCATCTGTGGGGCATCCTCAAATGAAAGGTGGAGGAGCGCCAGGTCTCTAACATTCACCAGCTCCATGATGTCATGGAGGAGTGGAAGAGGACTCCAGTGGCAACCTGTATGTCCAACGGTGACCTCAGGAGAAGGTGAGGAGGTACTGTAGTACCTCGACCACTTACAATCTCTGGACCG
>BLSH010438291.1:312126-346685 GCA_018402905.1 Glandirana rugosa | reverse complement strand
AGGAGGAGGAGGAATTGCAGCAGGGTGGCACCCAACGCAGCTCCTGGGCATCACTGGAGCGTGGCTGGGGGGATACAGAGGACACAGATGATATATCTCCCACAGAGGACAGCTTGTCTTTGCCTCTGGGCAGCCTGGCACACATGGCCGACTACATGCTGCAGTGCCTGCGCAATGACAGCCGAGTTGCCCACATTGTAACTTCTTTTGATTACTGGGTGGCCACCCTGCTGGATCCCCGTTACAAGGACAATGTGCCATCCTTAATTCCCTCACTGGAGCGTGAGAGGAAGATGCGCGACTACAAGCGCACACTGGTAGAGGCACTGCTGAGGGCATTTCCAAATGACACCGAGGGCTCAGCAGAAGCACAAGGCGAAGGCAGAGGAGGAGGAGGAGGAGGAAGAGGCCACCAATGCAGCTGTGCCACTGCCAGCACCTCAGAAGGCAGGGTTAGCATGGCCGAAATGTGGCAAAGCTTTGTCAGCAGCCCGCCACAACAAACAGCACCACCAGCCGATAGACAACGTCTTAGCAGGAGGCATCATTTCAGCAACATGGTGCAAGAGTATGTGTGCACACGCCTACACGTACTGACTGATGGGTCTGCCCCATTCAACTTCTGGGTCTCCAAGTTGGCCACATGGCCTGAGCTTGCCGTTTATGCCTTGGAGGTGCTGGCCTGCCCTGCAGCCAGTGTATTGTCTGAACGTGTGCTTAGCACAGCAGGAGGCGTTATCACAGACAAGCGCAGCCGTTTGTCCACAGCCAACGTGGACAAGCTAACCTTTATTAAAATGAATCAGGCATGGATCCCACAAGTCTTGTCTGTACCTTGTGCAGAATAAACATTTAGACCGGACTCACACAGCCATTCATATACTTGTTTTTTGAATAGGTCTCAATATTTTGGGGGCTACCCCAATTATAAACAAACAAAAAAAAAAATACAGTGTTGGCTACCTCCTCCTCCTCCTCGACCACCGCCACTTCCACCTACACTGCCATGGTCACTGCCTAGTCAACCTCTAGGCTCCTACTCCATATCCACCCCTCCTTCCCATTTTTTTTATTTGATTTTAATTTATTTTCCCTATCTACATTTTTTTGTAGGGCACTTGCCCTACTCTTACCCCCATTTTACTTCCTTTTGCAGCCCTCTAGCACTTTCCAGGACTTTGTTACAGCCATTTTTGTGCCTAAAAGTTTGGGTCCCCATTGACTTCAATGGGATTCGGGGTCCGGGATAACGTTCGGGCAACGTTCGGTGCCGAACCCGGACTTTTTTTACAAAGTTCATTCGGACCCTCCGAACCCGAACGTCCAGGTGTTCGCTCAACTCTATTCACAACTCAAACCAAAGATTTCACTGATTGGGCATTTTTTTTTAAATATTTCTTTGTTGGTAGCCCTCGCAAGCTCAATCCACAAGCCCTTTCTTCCTTTAATTTTCTAATGAAACTAATTTAACTACCACATTTGGAACACAAGGCAAATAGGCCCTTGGGCTGTTATCCTCATGGATGGAGTGTCAAAAGCATGTGAGCCAAATGCTCATACCAACTCAAAAGCCCTTCACTGTCAGGAGTTGGTTTTAAGAAAGGGGTTGATGGGCACTGGGCTCTTTGGTGCCAATAAAGTTCAGCGGGATACAGCAGTGTTGGAACTTCCAGCTATCAGTGACAGCCAAAGTTCAGAACTACACAGCCAAATATTTGATATTTCCTGTGCTCAAGGAGAGGAGGCTTCTCCACAGTGGTGAACAGGGGGTATCTGCTTGTATAAACACCATGCAATGCGCCACCGTGCTGCCACTTGATGGACTGGAGAAGTCCCGACACACTGGAAGAACAAGAAAGCCCACAAGGGCGCACTGGCCTAGCACATTATCCTCAGTAAAAAAGATTTTATTAAAAGATCATAAAAACATACTCACAAATGGGTTCAGATAGCAAGCATTTTGAGCACTAAACGGCTACGCATCCAATCCACCATATACTGCTGGTGTCCTAGACAGGCTGGCTAACACGCTTCGAGGCCACAGCCTCTTCCTCAGAGCCTAGCACTAGGCCAGTGCACCCTTGTGTGCTTTCTTGTTCTTCCAAAGTTCAGAACTAAGCTGAGGATTTGAATCATGCAGCTTCTCTGCTTGCAATCCTGCTACATTAGCACTTACTCCATAGCAGAGCAATGCCACATAATTCTTCCATTCCACATTTTGCCCATAAAGGACATGACAAGATGTCAAATCTGGTGTCATGGATTTTCCTCTAGCAGCTATACAAAGAAGCAACAGAATAATGCAATAGTGATCTATTGCTTACTAAATACAGATAGCCAAAGATCAATATTAGAATTAATCTGTTGAGCTGCATGTGGGGTCTGGATCTGGTCTCCCCTGAAAGGGGAACAACACTCTACTAAATAAAAGTGCAAATGTTTACTTTGAGGCATTTCACTATTTTTCATGTGACAATCCTTGAATCAAAAGACTGTCTATTATATTTTGGAATACATACAATATCTAGGGATACCTAAATAATGTAAACATTGCACTGGAAGAAACAACAGAAAAATACAATATTTTATAATTTTTTACTATTTTTTTTTTAAGTTAAAACCTAGGACATAAAATGGTATGCTTCCAAATTCACTAATAATACATTATGGTAACTAGAGCAATACATTATTGCATCAAAAGAAACAACAAGAAATATTCTGAGACTCAATGTGGTTTAGTGAGGAAAAGGCTCATGTACTAAAAAGGCTAAAGGAAATGTGTAATAGCAGCATGAGAAGGCTGTTATTGTTGACTTATCCTTCAGAAAATGCTGGCTGTGTGATTGTCATAATTATCCAAAGTATTCAGTACCTTCTGAAGCACTGACCTGGAATAAGTATGCACACCCTGAAGTTGTGACTTCACTCTGATTGTCTAATCCGCATGCTTGTTCCAGGCCAATAGCTCTGGATTGAGTTTGCAGCACTTTAAAAAATGTGCTGGGTTATAATGCCTCTTGCAGATAGAAGTAATAATTTACTGATATTTATATGCAACATCTTGCAGGTAGAGGCTGAAAGAAAGATCCAGAGTAAAGAAAGACCTTGTGTACTAGCGCTTATACATGCGTAAACATCTTCTCCGTCCTCTTGTATTTGCCAGTGTTTTGATTTACAGGTTATATGCTGTGTATACCCACATATATGCGTAAATTGCTGCACTCAGAAATTCTTAATATGCTTCTGTGTCCAATGCCCCACAGACAACAATGCACCTGTGTTCAGATCTGTAAAAAATAATGCTACCCGACTACAAATGCTGCATATTTTTCGACTTGTGCAAGAGGCCTAAAGGGTTAGGTCCAACGAGGTATATGCCACCTTGTGGACTTATCTCTTTTATTTATTATTTACACTTTTACTGAACTTCAGGATGTATGCTATTGCTAAACTTCTTGGCCTTTGGCACTGGACCTTTAGGTCTCGGATCCTGCAGCTGCAGAGTTGTTCAATTCCCTCCTCTCGCCCAGTCATGGAAGGCTCTGTATTAATTTAACCCCTTCATAAAATACAGTTTATTTACTAAAGCTGGAGAATGCAAAATCAGGCTCACTTCTGCATAGAAACCAATCAATTTCTAACCTCAGCTTGTTCAATTAAGCTTTGACAATAAAACATGGAAGTTGGTTGGTTTCTGTGCAGAAGTGAACCTGATTTTGCACTCTCCAGCTTTAGTAAATGAACCCCTTTGTATTTTGTGAAGGAGTGTAACATAATATAGAGCCTTCCAAATACTTTGTATTCTGTGAATGGATAGCGAAGTGGAGGGACAGGCAGTGCGGCTCCTGTATAGCAGAGAGCATCTTTCTTGTCAGAGTACCAGATGTATAGCAATAGTTGTGCTCTCATCGTGTTCAGTAAAAGTGTAAATAATAAATTAATAAGAGATATAATCCAACATATTTTTAAAAAGTCTGTAATACCTGGAGTTATACTTTAAGACAGAAGAAAACAATCACGTTTCATCATGTTTTTAATAAAAAATAAAAAAAATAAACAAGAATTGGAATAGACTGTTTTGGTCAACAACTCCACTACTGTATTTTTCTTTCTGTAATCAATCCCAAAATGTTGCCCCCTGATTAGTTTAAAAATCATGCAATTTGAGATTTAGGCAATCATGATCCATAAATTGTATGGCTGTCCACTGACTCCATAAATTTGCATTCAAAATTCAGAAGCATCAAAACATCTTCAGCCAGTTGAGTCACCTGATTTAAAAATCTATTTGCTCATCGCTAATCTACTGTACAATAGGTGGTGAACCTGCAGTGTTTTTGATAATTCACCCTATCAATGTGCGCTACACGTTGCACATGTCTGGAAAATAAGTAAGGGTGGGCCCATCTTTATCAGCTACCTCCCCTTTCAACTAGTGACAACAACTATGAGTATGATGTAATAAATTATTTCCCCAGGAATTTTAATAGGTGACTGACACAAAGTTTAAACTTATCATACAAAAACCCCCATTTAAAAGATTCAATTCCTCCATGGTAACCAAAATACTTACGAAGGAGCTTTCTGACTTCTACTAATCTCTTGGCTAATGATAGCAGACTGATTAGTTTGAAGAGACATTAGATATGAGAACAAGTTTAGAACAAGTTTAGAACCAGGTGAAAATGAATTGACACTAAAATAAGAACATACTAATTAAAAAAATAAATAAACATGGAAATGCATGCCTCAGGGCATGTTTAACTTCAGTTCATGGTCAATTTATTTCTTCTCTGAAAGGTAGGAATCTTTTATATATATTTTTATTTATTTTGTTTATTGAAGAACTCCAGTTCTAACAAAGTGTTCTACTGTTTTAAAAAAGGGTAGAGCTGTTAAAGAGGTTGTAAACCCTCCCGGCTTTTCACCCCTAATGCATTCTATGCATTAACCTCCCTGGCGGTATGTCAGATTTTTGCATCTCAAAGCAGCACATTTTTTCACATAGAAATTTGGCGTTTTATATTGGAGGCCTGTAATTCTTAGGAATAACTCACTTAAATCTGTCCAAACAAGAGTCTAGTAGACAGCGCGGGTATGACAAAGTTTGAAACAATGAAATCATAAATTATAATATAATAAATAGCTATAAATAATGATCAAAAATATTAATATAATAATAATATAATAATAATATAATTTGTTCAATAATGTGATCAAATCAAAACACTGAAGTTTGCTCAGTTGAAGAATTGTCGCTGTAGTCACTTTCAGTGTCTGATGACGAATTTCCCCACAAATCAGTATCGCTCAATTCTGCAAATGATTCTTATTTACTATCGCTGGTTTCTGGTCCAAAACCGCTTTTGATGTAAAGGGACGCTTTTTGGATGCCATGGAAGTTCTCAAGTTTCCAGGCAGAAAGAATGACATATATAATATAAAAGTGCATGCAGGGCAGTGGACAAAGCACTAGGGACAAAGGGGATGTGAAATGATTTGATACAGTAATGTAATTTTATAGATTACAGTGTACTGTATGTGTTACGTGTGTTTCACTTTTTGAATTTGCCGCCGGGCTCTGTCCTCATGTGACGCTCGAAGGGAACGGAGCCCGGCACACAGTACAGCGGGTAGAGGACACAGCAGGGGAACATCGCAGGATCCAGGGGACCAGGTAAGTAACTTTTCCAGGATCCTGCAATGCGATCCCGAGTGTGGCTTGGGGTTACCGCTTTTGGCAATGAAAACTCACCCCGAGCCACACTTGGGATAACCGCCAGGGAGGCTATGGTGAAAAACCTTTTTTGTAGCAGCAGCCCCCCAGAGCCCTATTTACTTACCTGAGCCCGATCGTTCCTGTGCCAGGGATGAGCCTAGCAGCTTCAGCCAGGGGCTCCGGTCCTCATTGGATAGATTGATAGCAGGGGAGCCATGGGCTCCCGCTGCTGTCAATCAAGTCCAGTGACGCGGGAGGGGGCAGGGCTGAGTCCTGTTGTCTGTGTCAATGGACGCAGCAACAGGACTCGGGCATGCTCCCACCCGGGTGCTCCCAGGGAAAGTGCTTCTCCAGCGGGGCACTAGATGCGGGGAGGAGCCAGGAGCACTACAGAGGGACCCCAGAAGAGGAGGATCAGGGCCAATCTGTGGAAAACCCTTGCACAGAGGAGGTAAGTATAACATGTTTGCTATTTTAAGAAAAAAAAGCGAACCTTTAGTATCGCTTTAAAATTGCTAAGAATAACCTATTACCATTTTTTTTCACAGTTTTCAAAGACAAAGCTTGTATGGCATCTACAGGTATATCATTTATTATCTGCATGCAAGAGATTTTTATAGCATAATATAAATTGACCCCTTAACTTCTATATTCCTGTCAATGGCTGTGGGAAGATTGTAACAGTCACTTCACAGACAATCAATGTCCAGCAGCAACAGGATGGGAAGTTGAAACTATAGGCAAAATTTTTTTTGTATAGAGAAAGGGAGGGTTATAACCCCTGTGAGATTTTTTTTCGCCATCTGTGTCCCATTGGGGAGATTTCCCTTTACTTCCTGTTCCACAGCCAAAACAGGAAGTCAGAGGAAATCCCTGCAAATTAATAGAAATTCTTGGGGACCCCCAGATCACCAGAACTGGTGTCCCCATTCGAAGATTTCCCCTATATTACTTCTGGGAACAATTCAAAATGTGGGATTTTCTTTTGCTTTCACTTTCAATGATAATGGTAAACAAGACAAAAAGAGAGAATGAATCTCCCTAACAGGGGACAGACAGTAATATAAACTGACAGGCGTTCTAATCCATCTCCAGCTAAAAAAAAAGTTTTGCCTTTAGTTATACTTTAAGACACTGAGAGTCTATATGTGTCCCAGGGTTAATAACATAAAAGGGCACTTCTTTCACTGACCACCTTGCTTTCTATTGATTTCAATGGAAATGCATTGGCATTACTATGGGCAAGTGTAAATGTGGGGCCTATCATTTCTGTGCTTTTGTGTTTTTATTGCTATTTGCCTAGTTGTCTTGCTTATCCTCTTTTTTCAATATTTTGAGTCACTGATCAGGTATAACCATGCAGATAAGAGTTTCTGGCTTCTCCTTCTTTCCTGACCTGCATACTAGTTCTTGGTCAAGTGCTAAGTACTAAAACTGGTGGATCCACTTAAAAGACAGCTAGTATTTTAAGAAGCAGGTAAATAATGGCAGCCCTCAAATTTTTCTCACTACAAATTTATTTTACAACCTCCATTGAATCCAGAAGCTGTCATTGGTACAAGTGTACGAATCACAAATTGTGACCTCACACTGACTTTCTAATCTGTACTCTTTTCTGGATGCCTGGCAGAAAAAATGAATTCAGAGAGAACTGAGGAACTAGTATTCCTAAAGGAGGTCAGCATTGATGGCCACCATATTTCTCTCAAGTTTTGTTTTAATGTGCAGAAAAATTCCTGCAATTCCTGCAATCATACTACATAGCTGTGTTATTTTTGGACATAGCGTACCAGCGGTAAATGTGGAGAAGCGATCCCTTACATTGGTGGTCAGTGGAGAAGAGATCCCTTATGTTGGTGATCAATGGAGGGATACATTAGTGGTTAGAAATGCCCCTTACGCTGGTGGTCAGTGGGAAAGTAAAAGCTTACATGCTGGCCAGTAAAAAGGTATTGCCTTACATTGGTGGTCAATAGAGAGGAGCCCCCTACACTGCTGCTCTACTTTGGTGGTCAGTAAAGAAGAAATCCCTTACACTGTGGTCAGTAAAGATGAAATCCCTTACACTGGTGGTCAGTAAAGAAGAAATCTCCTACACTGGTGGTCAGTGGAGAAGTGCTCCCCTTCCATTGGTGGTCAGTGGAGGATGCATCCTTATATTGGTAATTAGTGAAGAAATGCTCCCTTAAATTGGTAGCCAGTGGAGATTTCCCCCTACATTGCTGGTCATTTGAAAAGAATCCCTTTTTGTGGTGGCGAGTGGGAGATTTGCCATATTTCATTTATAGTCAGTGGCAGAAAGGCTCCCTTACAATAACTGTCAATAGGAGAAGGCCCCTTTCATTAGTGGTGATTGGGAAAGGCGCCACTTATATTTTAGTAAGACATAAGACTGCTCCTAGTGATGGCCCTGTTACCTTGATGGTCATTGGGAAGAATGCCTTGTTTCAATGAGCATCAGAAGAAAGAAGGCTCTTAACGAGTAACCCCACTTTTGTTGAGAAAAATAAAATACTTCCCTCTGGGTGATCTATGTGCATTGTAAGCATTTTAAAAAACTTTGTGGCAGATTCCTGCCTATCTTTTGTTATTCTGAAGAAATAGCTGTTGCAAAGGAAATGTGAATGGTAGTGACTTTGCAATTCACAATCAGCTGCTAGACTTGCAGGGTTCTAATGAAGAAAGTGGCAGGGTCTGCATACTTAGAATGTGATTTCTCTTTGGCAGTACAGTTTGTCACCAAAAATGCCATTTTTGTTGCAGGGGATGCCCAAAATCTGACATGTATCCTACTGCAGACTTCTGGGAAAATCGGTGACCCAATCACACAAGCAGGAAATTACATTTCGGGGGGGGGGGGGTTGTTCTGTATACCATCTGTGTACAGAATGCCTTGCATTGTAGTTTACAGAAAATTATAGCATATTGAAAAGGAAAGGTGATTTATTAATAACATTCAATTACAGTATGCCTTTTGTAGCAATTGTATATGGTATTTTGTTTTTTTCCCCAGAAAAGTTGAGTTACCTTTTAATATTGTTGTTCAGTGTTAAGTATGCCACTGTTACAGCTAAAAAAAAGTCAATGGTGTCAGTGTTTACCTATCTAACAGACGAGAGCAAAGGATTTATTTGTACAATGCCACTGACTCTGCTAAGTAAAGTCATCCCCATAACTATGCACTGATCATTAGGTAATACAGGGGTGCCCAGCCAGTGGCCCGGGGGCCAAATGCGGCCTGCGGTGCTCTCTGATGTGTCTGATGTGGCCCGCCGTGCCCTCTGATGTGGCCCGCCGTGTCCTCTGATGTGGCCTGCGACCTCCTGTTCTGGGATGGTGGGTTGGCAAGCACAGATTGCAGGTTGCATCCCAGAGCATCATGTTGTGAATGAAGCCAGCGGCAGAGGAAGCAATCGGCTGCAGAGCAGAGCCACATAAGCCGATGCTTCCTATATGGTGTTGGCTCCTGTCACAGGCAGAGTAATACCAAATGCATTCTGGCTGGGACAGCAACAGCTGGCGATACCTGAATGGAAGACTGTTATTAAAGGTTAGTTTATTACTAAAATCACAGTGTTTATTTGGACATATCTGTCTGCAGTGGTTACTGAGCTGCTTTCAAACTGATCCGCAGGTGCAGCACAGTGTACCTGTGGATTACCTGCACTGAGCCATACACTTCTGTTATTACCTGTGGGTTTGATAAAAAGCAGCGCATCCAAGTGAAAGCAGCCTTAGGCCCCTTTCACATGAATGATCCGACCCAATTGGACCCTCCATTCACCTCTATGGAGCGGCAGATGTAAGTGGACTTGTGTCCGTTTACATCCGCCTATCTCCAACCTGATCTGTTAAAAAACATAAGGGGATCTGTTTCCTTCCATCTGGGCGGATCGAAGGGCCCATAGAGTAAAGTGGGCTGTGTCCATCTCTGCTCTGCATATGCAGAGTAGACATGGACCTGTCATCCGCCCGCTCCACTCATTGTGGCCCGCGACTGGTTACCAAGCCGCTTAATTGGCCCTTGCTCTTCAAAATGTTGGCACCCCTGAGGTAAGAGCAAAGCTGTGCCTGACACATACAATATGTCTTTTCGAGCAAAGAATACCCACATGCCAAGTAAACCATGGTGTAGTAATATTTGTGATTGTGCTGTGGGCAAGGCCTTCAAGTGAGTATATTGCTAATTGTCATTTATAACCTTTTTTTGCAAGTTCAGTTGTATATCATCTTCACAATGGCTACAAGTACACCAACTTTGTGGACTTTCTGTACTACAAAATGAAAAAAGGTTGACCTTGGTAAATGACGTGATGGAAGAAATACAATGCTAGACTAGAAACAAAGTTCTTTTGTTTAGTTATTGCAAGTGATGCTCTAGTCTAGTGAAATGTATTTCACTCACTGAAGTAAAAATAGGCAGATGATATTGTACAAAAAATCGTTCAATCAACCGTTTTATTAGTATAAAAAGACAATGCTACACTTTCCAAAAAGTGCCAAGAATGTTACAGTTGCTGATTCTGCTGACAGTGTTAATTTGATCAAATGATCATATTCTCATCTACAATGTTTTATATGACATTCTTCATTTTCCTCCTGCTTTTTTCCCTGTGAGCTCCATGCAGTGGCAAATTACTACAGTCGGAAAGTCATTTTTTTTGTGTAGTCATTTGATAGCAATTTGCTTCAGTAACATACAGATCATTGTTTTCCGCTCTGCACACCTGTCTCCATAAATCACTGGATGAAAGGCTAATTTTAAATTGTGTGAAGCTGTACTGCAACAGAAGGGTGATGCTACCTACCTCAAGAGACTGCTGACCCAAAGAAAAGCTTGCCTGAAATTGTACAGGGGGTCTGCTAGGCCCCTTCAGTTTCAGTGGGGTTAATGATAAGGTGAGACAGAAAACTATTTTTTATACAGCTGTGCTTTCTATCTCATAAAGAATAAATGTGTAAAGGTCTGATTAGCAGGCCCTCTATGCAATTATTCCTTCATTAGGAGCAAAAACACATGGTTTTCAAAGCATTGTGATTAAGTAGCAGAGCTAATTTATATAAAATACACTTACCTCTTCATGTGTTTATTCATTTGTTTTTAACATATTTTTCAATCTAGAACATATAGCATACAGTGTTGCATGGCTGGCTATTCAATTTGATGAGACATATAAGTCCTAGGCATATGAACAGTGCTATTTTTGTTATGTTTCACTGTAAACATTTTTTGAAAAATTTAAATAAAGAATGTTTAAAATCAATATGAGTCCTAGGCAAGATGACAAATCTAGGCTTTATTTCTAAAAATTAAGTTACACTTAAAAGTGGAGCTCCACCCAAAAGGGGACGCTCCGCTTGTCTGCCTCCTACCCCCCCCCCCCCCCCGCTGCCACATTTGGCACCTTTTGGGCGTGCAAGGCTTCACTGCTGGTTTCCCTTACTCGAGAATTGGCGGTGACAGATTGAAAAATCAGCTGGGGTGAAGAAAACACTGGATCCCTGAACAGGCAAGTGTCCTAATATTAAAAGTCCCTGTTAGTGTAAGTGAGTACATTTCTATATACACATTTATATGAGGAAGCGACTATGCTGTCACAAAACATGTAGAACGATTATTCTTATTGCAAGATGGTAGCGTGGAACCCCTGCAGTGGAAGGAGACTATATGGACTGTGTGTTCTCCAACCGTATAGTCCTGGATGATACTATATACCCCAAGGGAAACCACTTGCACTGTTTATAATGATGTTTTATTATTGTACTCTCTGTATAGACACAGAAAGGTGTTTATATTTTTAATGTAAACCAATAAACTGTATTTTTATTATATGTTTTGTGCCGGTAAAGTCCATTCTTCATTACCTCACGCTTCCACTAATATTAAAAGTCAGCAGCTACAGTATTTGTAGCTGCTGAACTTTTATTTTTTTCTGCAGGAGCCTGGAGCTCCTCTTTAAGCCAGAAAAATAATATTTTATACCCTTTAGGCATAACCTGCGCTTTGCCCAGACTGGACAAACCAACAGGCTCACGTTAATGTAAACTCCCACAGTTGCTTATGCTCACTTTCCATTTCATTCCCTGACAACCTGTTCATCCATGGGAGCGAAGAGGCGAAACCTTGTCATGACCTTGGGAGACATGGTAATGGGTTAGGTGCCTAGCTTTACACGGAAGTACAGAGTTGGTCACTTTGCTTTCTGGATATATTGGTGGGAGAAAGAAGGGAAGGTAAGTATAAGTAGCTGCTGGAGCTAGCATTAAAGTGAATCTGTCAATTTGTCCAGGTGCACTAGTGGTTGTAAACCTCAGACATGAGATATGAACAAAGTATATCCCTCTATAGTGTGTATTTGTCTCAATTAAAAGCACTAAGTGTAATTTATGTCTGCCGCTTTGTTCCTCTGCTATCAGCATGAGTCACTTCTGACAAATTTTCCTGACACCAAGAGAAAAATTATGACATAGGAGGGACCTCCAACTGACTGACAGTCTCAGCTCTGTTCCTGTGTACTGCATGTGGGGGGGGGGGGGTCTCTTCCCTCCAATCAGCTCCCAGGCCTCTCCTCACTGAGCTCTGCAGAGTGTTACTTCAGCTCTTTTTTCTGAACTCTCAGACAAGCTTATAAATTCAGATGTAGAGAAGATAAGACTGCAGACAGACAAATACAACTTATGCAGGAGGATCAGTGTATCACCTGGGGATAGTCCCTTCACTGGGTATATGTAAGGGTTTACAACCACTTTCAGTTAAGTTACGTTTCAAGAATATACCTATATGATAATGGGTGATTTCGGATAGCTTGATATGAGTTGTCAGATTCTGCACAGTGTTCTGCATCATTTGTAAGGCAAATGGCAGGCTGCAATCATGTGTCAGCCTGCCAATACCTAAGCCAGAAGTTTGAAATATTAGAAATATGAACTATAGCAGGGAACAGTTAGCACTACCTAGGAATTGCAGAATTTCTGGCACACTAAAGTGCAGTCCAATTTAGTAGGATTCTTATACAAGCCTGTTGTCATATAATTCTGCATTGCGAGGGACACATTATCATGCATCACTGTGGGCTTAGAAAGAGTGTAATATAAGATCCAGTAAACAAGTTGTACTGCATTTTCACAGACTAGGTTTGATTAAGGCTTTACAAATATTGAGAATACTGAAAAACAAGGAAATGTAGTTAAGCTGCAGAAAGATGAGGATAAACAGAGTAATTTAGCATTTAAATGGTGCCACAGAGGCAGTGTATTCTGGGGAGGGGAGGTATATTGATCTCCTGCCAATGCCTATGGGACCAGCAAAAGACTTCCCCACTGACCCTGTGGTAAAGAGCTCCAATGACACCTACCAGTGATGCTGTTCTTCTTTGCCAACTCTCTGCAATAAACAGAAACACTTACCCAGGCTAAGCATTCATGTCTGCAGTGGCATTAGCTGCCCAGATTGCCAGAGGGATGTTGGATCTTACCTGCATTACTGATTGTCCTACTAAGTCTATGGAGACCTTTAATCCAGCAGCTCCAGCATAATTTGTCAAACAGACAATTCTTAGCCACTTCCAGACCGAGCCTATTTTTGACACTTGGTGTTTACAAGTTAAAATCAGTTTTTTTTTGTGCTATAAAATTACTTAGAACCCCCAAACATTATTGTTTTTTTTTTCTAACACCCTAGAGAATAAAATGGGGTTCATTGCAATACTTTTTGTCACACTGTATTTGCGCAGCGGTCTTACAAGCACAATTTATTTTTTAAAAAATTCACTTTTTTGAGTTAAAAAATAAGACAACAGTAAAGTTAGCCCAAATTTTCCCATATTATGAAAGATAATGTTACGCCGAGTAAATTGATACCCAACATGTCATGCTTCAAAATTGCGCCCGCTCGTGGAATGGCGACAAACTTTTGCACTTAAAAATCTCCATTGGCAATGTTTAAAAACTCCTACAGGTTACCAGTTTTACATTACAGAGGAGATCCAGTGCTAGTATTGCTCTCACTATATCGATCACGGCGATACCTCACATGTGTGGTTTGAACATTGTTTTCATATGCAGGCCTGACTTACGTCTGCTTCTGCGCGCAAGCTCGTGGGAATGGGGCACTTTACATTTTTTTTTTATTTATTTTACTAGTTATTTTTCTTTTATCAAAAAGACCTCAGATCTCATATTTACACTAAAATGCAAAAAAAAAAATAAAAATAAAAAGACATTGAAAAACAATGTCCCCTTTAAGAGCATTGGGCAGAAGTGACTTGTGACATTGCTTCCGCCCTGCAATGCTATGGAGCCAAGAGGGTGGCATCTTCCACTCACTCGGCATACAGGCACTGGGAAGAGCAGACCCGATCATCTCCGTCGCTGCCGGCAGGTCCGGTAAGTGGCGGAGATGACAGGAAAACGGTGGGAGGGGGGGGCACCTCTCTCGCTTAGATAAAAGTGATCTTGTGGCGAATCCGCCACTGAGACCACTTTTATCTTACAGAGAATCGCCGGCTGAAAAAAAAAATTACCAGGATTATGGTAGCTATCTGCTACCATAACAACGGTATACAACGGCAAAATGACCGCCATCAGGTGACGGCGTTGGTTCGGAAGTGGTTAATCAGATGCAAGCATACGATGTATTTGCACACATGTAACGTGTGAGACACTGAAAATGATCTATATATATTTAAAAAAAAAACCTAGCAGGCATTGTAAAGCACATTTATGTGAACCTGAAAACTGACCATGGAGTATTGATAACGCCGCACAATTGAGGAGATGTCGACAGCGTATACACAAAAAAAACATATTACAGGGTCTGAAGGCTCATGGTAAATGCATCATATTTAGAAGTGACTTATCACAATTCACAAGGAAAGAAAAAAAAAACAGAATCTTTCTTTTTTCAATTACAGTGGTCTGATAAATAAAATCAAGCTGTGAGGTTTCCATGGTTCTGTCTCAGTTGGTAGCTGATCAAATTTAGAGTATATTACAAGAATAAAATACAGGAGTCAGCAAGCTCCTTATCTCTGAGTCTCCAAGCCTAATGCTTGCAAATATGCATTAAAGCAAGTGCTGGATTCAAGTAGTCTTCAATGAACATGATTAGCATGCAAGTAGTATTGTAGTTAGAGTACAAGTTACATCTATATCAGAAAAACAAGCACTCAGCTCAGAGAGTTTCAGGAAAAAGAAAGCCTGGACACTAACCAATTGTACATTTCTGAACAATGTCATTTCAGTTTTGAATCCTGCTGAACCAGCTGAGATTTGAACTATGTACGGTATCTCACAAAAGTGAGTACACCCCTCACATTTTTGTAAATGTTTTATTATATCTTTTCATGTGACAACACTGAAGAAATTACACTTTGCTACAATGTAAAGTAGTGAGTGTACAGCTTGTATAACAATGTGAATTTGCTGTCTCCTCAAAATAACTCAACACGCAGCCATTCATTTCTAAACCACTGGTAACAAAAGTGAGTACACCCCTAAGTGAAAATGTCCAAACTGGGCCCAAAGTGGATGTTAGAGACATTCCTCTCCTCCACCTCCTGTTTGAGGATGCCCCACAGATGCTCAATAGGGTTTAGGTCTGGAGACATGCTTGGCCAGTCCACCACCTTTACCCTCAGCTGCTTTAGCAAGGCAGTGGTCATCTTGGAGGTGTGTTTGGGGTCATTATCATGTTGGAGTACTGCCCTCCGACCCAGTCTCCAAAGGGATGGGAACATGCTCTGCTTCAGTGTGTCACAGTACATGTTGGCATTTATGGGTCCCTCAATGAACTGTAACTCCCCAGTGCTCCCCATGCAGCCCTAGACCATGACACTCCCACCACCATGCTTGACTGTAGGCAAGACACACTTGTCTTTGTACTCCTCACCTGGTTGCCGCCACACACGCTTGACACCATCTGAACCAAATAAGTTTATCTTGGTCTCATCAGACCAGAGGACAGGACATGGTTCCAGTAATCCATGTCCTTGGTCTACTTGTCTTTAGCAAACTATTTGTGGGCTTTCTTGTGCATCATCTTTAGAAGAGGCTTCCTTCTGGGACGACAGCCATGCAGACCAATTTGATGCAGTGTGCGGCTTATGGTATGAGCACTGACAGACTGACCCCCCACCCCTTCAACCTCTGTAGCAATGCTGGCAGCACTCATACGTCTATTTCCCAAAGACAACCTATGGATATGACGCTGAGCATGTGCACTCAACTTCTTGGCAAGGCCTGTTCTAAATGGAACCTGTCCTTTTAAACCACTGTATGGTCTTGGTAACCATGCTGCAGCTCAGTTTCAGGGTCTTGGCAATCTTCTTATAGCCTAGGCTATCTTTATGTAGGGCAACAATCCTTTTTTTCAGATCCTCAGAGAGTTTTTTGCCATGAGATGCCATGTTGAACATCCAGTGACTAGTATAAGAGAGTGAGAGCGATAACACCAAATTTAACACACCTGCTCCCCATTCACACCTGAGACCTTGTAACAGTAATGAGTCACATGACACCAGGGAAGGAAAATGGCTATTTGGGCCCAATTTGGACATTTTCACTTAGGGTTGTACTCACTTTTGTTGCCAGCGGTTTAGACATTAATGGCTGTATGTTGAGTTATTTTGAGTGGAAAGCAAATTAACACTGTTATACAAGCTGTACACTCACTACTTTACATTGTAGCAAAGTTTAATTTCTTCAGTGTTGTCACATGAAAAGATATAATAACATATCTACAAAAATGTTAGGGGTGTACTCACTTTTGTGAGATACTGTATGGGCAGGCTGAATGTACCCAAGTTGATCGATCAGTGAACTTGGGTACAACCAGCCTGCCAGATTTTACATGTGATTATTGCTAGCGGCTGTTATAGCCACTTGCAATAATCACTGTGTTCTTCCAGCAGGGACGGCTTCCCCGCCTGTAGGGAGAACACAATGGCTCTGTAGGAGGGATTCACATGTCAACACTATCTGTGTTGATGAGAAAATAGATAGATATTTTATCCTGCAACCTGCGTAATTCTGGCATTTTTTAACTACTTTCAACAGACCAAGCTATCTAGCAAAACTGGAAGTAAGGGGTTAAGACAAATCATTTAGCGACTATTGTCGGCGGCAATGTGGCAGCGTCCCGCAAATCGCCGACCATAAGCAGCGCTCACAGGATCGCAGATCGTGGGCAGTGTGCTCACTGTGCAGCAGGGGAGTCGGGGAGTGGGTATGGCTACCCGCGATCGCTCCCCGGCAGTGACAGAACAGGGATCCGTGTGTGTAAACACACGAATCTCCGTTCTGACAGGGGGAAGGAGTGTGATTGTATGCTTCCTGTATATGGGAGCCACAATCACTCTCCTCCCCCAGTCAGCCCGGCCCCCATACAGTTAGTAACACAAAGTAGGGAACACATTTAACCCTTTGATTGCCCCCTAGTGTTAACACCTTCCCTGCCAATGACATTTACAAATTAATCAGTGCATTTTCATAGCACTGATCACTGTATAAATGCCAATGGTCCCAAAAAAGTGTCAAAAGTGTCCGACATGTCCGCTGCAGTGTCGCAGTCCTGCTAAAAATCACAGATCACCGCCATTACTAGTAAAAAATAAAAAAAACATAAAACCGCCATAAATCAATTCTCATCGTTGCTGATGAATAAATTCGTTTTTTTTTTTTTGGATATGTATTTTAGCAAAAAGTAAGGGCTCTTTCACACAAGCGGAGCCCGTTTTGACAGGCTCTGCTGCCCAGCGGGGATCCATCCATTGATCCCCGCTGAGCCGGCGGATGACAGGTCAGTCTCTGCACTCAGTGCAGAGACTGACCTGTCAGAGCTCCATTCTCCTCTATGGAGAATTGGATGAACACGGACCGTCTGTCCGTGTTCATCCGATCCGCCAGGCGGATGGAAAATAGGGCTTCCATCCGTCTGTTTCTGGCGGATCGGGTGTCAGCGGACATGTCACCGCTGACATCTGCAGCTCCGTAGAAGTACATGGAGCGTCCGTTTGGGTCCGCCTGAAAAACTGACAGGCGGACCCAAACGATCCGTGTGTGTGAAAGAGCCCTTAGAAATATTGGGTTTTTTGCAAAATTGACGCTATTTGTTTGTCTATAGCGATGATCAGAAGTGACACAGAGGTGATCAAATACCACCAAAAGAAAGCTCTATTTGTTGAAAAAAAAAGGACGTTAATTTTGTTCGGGTACAACATCGCATAATCGCGCAATTGTCAGTTAAAACGACGCAGTGCCGAATCGGAAAAAGTGCTCTGATCCTAAAGTGGGAAATCCTTCCGGTACTTAGTGATTAAAGTGAAACTAAAGTCCTGCTGTTACTTACTGCGAGCAGGCAGACTCCTTATTTCAGAAGAGAGAGGCAATGTCTCTTCTGCAATAAGATACACTTACCTGCCTGTTCTTAGCGGTCTTCGGCAGGTAAACTGAGCTGCTCATGTGTGCCGGGATGACTGGCTCCTGCACATGCATAGGAGTGACATCAACCTGTACCAGCCAATGAAAACATCTGAAGACCGGCACACAAAAGAAGGCGCCAGCGATGGATAGGGACTGTTGGAGGAAAGGTACGTATTGATCCTTTTAGTTCCACTTTAATACTGACAGGGTCACTTACAATGGTCAGTTTTTATTCATTTACTTAAATCGGAGCTCCAGCCTTTGTCAGAAAAAAATTAAAGACAAGTTTTCAATCGACTCTCGGGTGCTGCTGCACCATTTTGGGTAAGGGAAACTGGCAGGGAAGCCTTGTGGCTTCACAGCCGGTTCCCTACTGTGCATGCGCGAAGCGCATTGCGCTTTGTGCAGCAAAGTCACCTGGACGTGGGAGCGGGTACCTGTCAAAACCAAGTCCCCGCTCCCCCTGAAAAGTGCAAAATGGGGCAGCGGTGGGGGTGGGGGGGAGGGGATAAGCAGAGCTTCCCCTTTTGGGTGGAGCTTCACTTTAAAGCTTTTATCCCAAAAGGAAAGGAACCATTTTGTGTGTTCAGTAATTGATTGCAACGTGTCAGCTGGAGTTACAGTATCATTGCTTTATAAATAGAGGAACCACTCTAAGGCAGAAAGTGTTACTAACCATATCACCAGGGAAAAACAAATGCAGCCACCACATTTACAGATTGGTAAACTGCAATATATTACATTTTGTTTTTGGGTTTAATACCTCATCAATAATCTGTAGGTGACTGTTTATTTTTAAAACCACAAAATTTGATGGAAAGGGTTGAATTGGTGCACCATTTTCCATTAGCTCTGCAAAGAGACAGGTCATATAATAATTCTTTTTTATTCACTGGAGGACATAGGAAGTTTAAACCTTTGTTTTTATCTAGTGTCCAACCCTTCTGTAGGCGGCAGTAAATCCTGAAGGTTACAGTGCTATTAAACCTTCAGTTTTTTGGATTAACACATTGAGAGCAATAAAATAATACTATTTGTTAAAACTCTTACTCCAGCACTTTCAGTGCTGCTGGCTCCTACTCTCTCAGTGCTGCTTCCGTGAACTTCTGGTCTGCCCAGGAAAACGTTAGCAGTGGACAGTGCAATCTTAAATTTGACAGCTTGAAGGGAGAAGGGAGGGAGAAGACGGTAGGAGGAACACTGAAGTGCCTTACCATCCTAGGCTATGGAGCTGTGTTTTCCTATTAAAGCACACAGTGTAGGAAGACAAAAATCTAGTCCATGCATGCAAGAGTGGCTCCATAGGATGCTGCAAGAGAAGGACCCACCCTGCAATAGGAAACCTTGGTCAGCAGCCATGCACTAGCTTAAAGTGATTGTAAAGGCAGAATGTTTTTTTTATCCTAATACATTCTATGCATTAAGATAAAAAAAAAACCTTCTGTGCGCAATAGCCCCCCTAATACTTACCTGAGGTCCCTCTAGATCCAGCGATGTTGCAGCAGTGTCTCGGGACTCCCCTCATTGACTGAGACAGCAGTGCAGCGCCATTGGCTCCTGCTGCTGTCAATCAAAGTCAGGCAGCCAATGAGGAGAGAAAGGGGGTGGGGCTGGGCCGGGGCTCTGTGTCTGAATGGACACAGAGAGTTGTGGCTTGGCTCCAGTGCCCCCATAGCAAGCTGCTTGCTGTGGGGGCACTCAACAGGAAAGAGGGCCCAGGACCCGAGATGAGGAGGATCTGGGCTGCTCTGTGCAAACCCATTACACATGGCAGGTAAGTATGACATGTTTGTTATTTTTAACTAAAGAAAAAAACGAGACTTCACAATCACTTTAAACTGAAACATAGACAAGGATTAAAAGATAAAGAAGCTGCATACTCAGTCAGTGATTAATTCAGCTGCTAAAAGAGTTTAAAAGACTGAGGGTTTAATATGACTTCCTGTGTCCCTCAATTGACTCTAAAAAAGGACTTTATGATGAGTTTCTTTCTTGTCCATTCAGGGATCCAAGAAGCATTAACCTTCAGGTTATACTGCCACCTACAGGAGGATTGGCACTATAATAAAAAAGGAAAGTCAAACTGGATATAAACCCGATTCATGAAATTTGAGCTGGGCACATCTATCTGCAGTGTTTTCTTATCTCTCTCCAAAGTAATAAGTCCCGTAGCTGTCTCTTGCTCAGTAGCTCTGTTATCAGTCTGATAACTTCTCACACGTTCTCCAAGATGGGAGATAGAAGTGTGTGTCGAGGGAGGTTGGTATAAATAGATTAGCAGACAGCTTGTCGTCTAAGAGCAGAGCTGTGAAAGCATTTTCATTCTTCTACCAATGTGGAGGAAGTGAAAATTCTTACCCGACGTAAGAATTCTAAAGAATATAGCAAGATGAAGACAGAAGCTATACATGTAATACTTATGTAGGGAAATTTGTTTCATTCCTGTGTATCATCTGAGGCTGTTCACTTCACTGGGTATATGTGAGGTTTTACATCCACTTTAAAGTGGAACTAAACTCAATCAATCAACATTATCTATTTTAAACTTTATGCTGCTAGCATTAGTAAATAGATAGGAAAGTATATTGTATTAACGTGTTTTATACTTTTATTTTTACATTTCTTCAGTTACTTCCAGTATTCTGGCCAAATTATGTCATACTTCTTATGAGTCTTCATGGGCAGTTTTTTCCCCCCCAAAGAGGGGGATTTTAAGCACAACTACATACAACCTCCTGCCTGCACACCTGAGCTCGGGTCAGATGGATTCCAGGAAGTAAATGTTACATGAATCATCTGCCCTTAGCAAGATGGCTGTGGCTAGAAATTCTCTTGGGGTGTTTTTCAAACTGATTTCTCATCAAAATAAAGCATGGAGACATGGATGGATAGATGAGTTTGAATATTAAAAATTAAATAAATAATGCTTTCTGTTTGTGGTGCTGAGGTACAGTTTAGTTCTGTTTTAAGACTTTCTCTGTCTCTCAATGGACTGCAAGAACAGAATTTTAAAGTGAGTACAACATTTCTTTTACTTTAGTTATGGGTTGAATCATTCACTGCTCTGGTATATCTCTATGAAAATCCAGGGCCCTCTGTTCTGTCTTTCCATGCCATGGACTTTGCCACTACTTGTCGCAGAGGAGTCTGAGCACTACTATAACATTAACTGGGATGTAAAATAAATGAAAAGTTGGAATGCAGCTCCCTCATACAGGATTATACAGGGGAATGCAGTGCATTAGATATAAAGCCAGTTGGTCAGTCCATTTGCCAACAGACAACCAAAATTTTACTTTAACGCATTCCTTGCATTAAGGTAAAAAATGTCCCAGTAATTGTATCACACCCCCCCCCCACACACACACACACACACACACACCTCCCTATATACTTACTTGAGTTCTTTCATGGTCCAGCATTGTGCCTGTCTGGTCTCCTCCCAGGACACAGAGGCAGCAGCAGGAGCCATTGGCTGCTGCTGCTGTCAATCAAAGCCTGTGAGGAGGGATCATGGGGACAGGACCAAGCCATGCTGTGTATGTCTATGGACATAATCTCAGATCCCAGATGATGCAATATGACTGATGTGATAGTGATCAGGGAATCAGGTACACTGACTGCTGACGGTATGTAAAACATTTTTTTTTTTTTTACAATAGGCCAGACTAGAAGTGGTAAATATGTTTTAGCATCATTCTTTAAGGTGGGTGCAGCAAGCAAGGTTTTTATTGCATTGTTCCTCCACGCACATGAATGCTGAGGTGTGAATGCCCCCTCAAGCATGCAACTATGGATTGCATAAGAGTGACAAAGTTGGCCTTCTGTATCTCCACTTCGATACTCCCCTATGGTATGGAGATATTTCACTTGATGTGGATTCAAGCTGATATTATACTTTGGTAATTGTTTTTAAAATAGGCGACTTGCGTTCCATCGTATCAATTCCATTTGCATTTAGATCATTTGAAACATGTCAAGTTTACATGTAGATAAAGGAAATCCAGCAGCTCAATCTTCCTCAATTAATAAAATTATTAATCCAGGTGTGGTACAAAATAATACAGGGATTACGCGTTTCGGCATGTAGCCTTCGTCATAGACAATGAATAAGGGTGCATGATGAAACGCGTAAGCCCTGTATTATTTTGTACCATACCTGGATTAATAAATGTATTCATTGTGGAAGATCCAGCTTCCGGCTTTCCTTTATCTACATGTTTGTTCAAGTACTGGGAGGACACTACAGGCCAGTGCACCAACCGTTCACCATCTCGGGAATCTGCTGATTGGATCTTTACATCTATGTGAACCTATAAATAGATATATTTTATGCCTTTTCAACATTTGCAGCTTTTTTGTCTTTTACCCATGTTTAAAAAAAAAAAATATTGATTTTATGTCAGTGTTACTGGTTTCTCTATATGTCCACAAACAATCCATGACTACCCAATATTGTTTGAAATGTATAATTGTATACATAAATGTGATTAGGGACACTGTGAATGGACTGCAGTGATTAAGGACACTGCCTGGTGTGGTGATGATTAGGGACACTGTAAGAGAGTAATTAGGCACACTATGAGTTGGTGGCGGCGGTTAGGGATACTGACTGGCAACACTGGTCTGGTGACATTGTTTTCCTGTCTCAGCGGACAGAGATACTGGCGGCACTGACACACAGTGATATCAGAGCAGCCAATCATAGTACATGATCACCACCATAATGGTAAAATATCACCATAGTGACAATGCACTTGCTCTGGTGACAGTATGTACAACAATATATATATATATATATATATATATATATATATACATATACACATATTTACTATTTTTTTTTTTTGCAATTTTTTTTTTGACAGATTGTCACCGGAGCATTGCAGTTTCACCATAGTGAAATTGAACTACTCTGGGGGTAGCTGTGTTCCTTTTTGTCAGCTGTGTCTTATAACATTCACATGGAACAAGGGGGCATCCGTCCAGTTGTTTTATTACAATAGGCCAGGAGGGAAGTGGTAAATATGCTTTAGCACCATTCTTTAAGCTAAGTGCAGCAAGCGGGGTTTTTTATTACACTGTTCCTCCACACACATAAATGAAAAGGTATGAATGCCCCTTCAGGCATGCAACTATGGATTTAGGTGATTATTTAGACCAGGGGTCTCCAATCTTTCTGAACTAAGGGACAGTTTACTGTCTTTCAGACTTTGAGTGGGCCAGACTGTGGCCAGTGGGAGTAGAAAATCCCCCAGCATTAATGGGAGAAAGAATGCCCCATCACTGGTATTGGTGGGAGGAATATTGCCCCATTTTGGTATTAGGGGGGAAAATAGTGACCCGTCGTTGGTGTAATTGGGAGGAATAGTGCTTCATTGTTGGTATCATTGGGAGGAATAGTGCCCTATCGTCAGTGTCAGGGGGAGGAATAGTGCTCCATTGTCTTTGTCAAGGCGAGGAATAGTGCTCCATTGTCTTTGTCAGGGGGAGGAATAGTTCCCCACTGTCTGTGTCAGGGGGAGGAACAATGCCCCATCATCAGTATCAAGGGGAAGGAATAGTGTCCCAAGGGCCTGATAAAGGCAAGAAAAGTGCCACATCCAGCCCCCGGGCCACCGTTTGGAGACCACTGATTTAGGCTTTCACCAGTTCATTGTTCTACACAAATAAAAATTCACAATTAGGGGGATTATGTCTTAAAGCAAAGCAATTTTTCTCTTCTTCACGTATCCATGTGCATATGCCCAACCCTTTGCTACATACAACAAACTGAATGTCAGCACAACTCATGGATATTCAGAGCAAAATTAGAGTGATTATGTTAAGTTATTACATTAGCTGGCATGGAGCAATGTGCAAAGTGTAGGAACCCAAGTCAGCTTGGCATTGTCTGAACAAACTACATTCTGAGCCCAAGCACGTTTTGTCTCACATTATCATGTGTTGGGTTGGGACAGCCTACTTCTAAATCACCAGTTTACTAACAAAAGAGGCTGGGGATGACTAATGCAGTACAGTGATATTTGAAAGGAATACTGAACTAATAAGCATGTAGCTTGTGCTTCTGTATTTATTACAGAGTGTATTTGTACATTTTGAAATGGAATCCTTAAACAGGGACTGAACTCTGAAAGCTGTGTTTAAAAAGGCAGGCAAGGGGTGAAAGATTAGCCATAACTAGAGCCTGTGGTCTCTCTGCAGCAGATCTTTTCTCCAGTACAAAAGTACCACCCTTTGTTGGCCACCTTGGTAGAAGCAGGGTATTGATTCCATATGTCAGAGCCTCCAGGCAAGGAGAACAGCGAGTAGCACAGTAGTGGAATCACTATACCCCACTCCAATCCTTCTCAGACTAGCAGTCAGGAGCAGCAGTGCCTTAGATCTCACACTATAGATACAGTGCCTTGAAAAAGTATTCATACCCCTTGACATTTTCCACATTTTTTATGGGGCAGGACACAGGGAAATCTAAGAAGAAAACCTGTCAGAGTCAGCAAAAGACTTGAGACTGGGACGGAGGTTCACCTTCCAGCAGGACAATGACCCTAAACATACTGCTAGAGTTCCAATGGAATGGTTTAGATCAAAGCATATTCATGTGTTAGAATGGCCCAGTCCAGACCTAAATCCAATTGAGAATCTGTGGCAAGCCTTGAAAATTGCTGTTCACGGACGCTCTCCATCCAATCTGACAGAGCTTGAGCTATTTTGCAAAGAAGAATACAAATGCACGCCACACTTTTCAGATATTTATTTGTAAAAAATTTTGAAAACCATTTATTATTTTCCTTACACTTCACAATTATGTACCACTTTGTGTTGGTCTATCACATAAAATCCCAATAAAATACATTTACATCCTTGGTTGTAACATGACAAAATGTGGAAAATTTCGAGGTGTATGAATACTTTTTCAATGCACTGTATACATATTTTAGGCTGCACAGACAGTGTTTTAGAACCATCATAGTACCAGGAAGTGCCCTGCCTTTCAAAAAATATTCAACAAATGGTACATTTTCCAGGCTACTACTTAGGTACAATTCCTGCACATTATACAATATGTTGATAGATATAGGACATGTTTTTGCAAGTGACAATCTAATTTTTCATAACCTATGAAGCATAGTGGTGTAGACAAAGAAATTAGAAGGATAATCACATCATCACTGAAAAAATAAGCTATTGCTGTTGCACTATGGTCAGTATTATTCAGCGCATTGCCAACTACTGCATTTAAGCTACAATGTAATTATGAAACACACTGCTGAATATGATATTATGAGATCTTATCAGAGACCAACATGGATCATTATCATTCTTATACCGTTGTCCTAATTTAATTGAACACTTTCTTGCTGCCAGAAGACAATCAACCCTCTTCCCCTTCACAGGACACAGTCTTTATGGATTTGTCCTTTGTTTGTGCCAAAACATTGCTAATGCAGCCTGCATTATGCAGGAACCTCAATGAAGTCTTCAACCTTCATTTTATTACATCCTTGAACCAGCGCATGCTCCATAGCTCTTATTCTCAAGGTCAACTCTTTAACTAACATACTTACTAGCTACTTTCTAAAGCAAGTTCTAGAGCATGCACGTCAGTATAGTATACATTTGATGCCCATTACTCATATACCCTGAGTCTGCATACACATCTCTATGGTATGGTTCCTTTTTGTGTGTTTTAAGTGTTTTTCATTTTTTTTATTTGAGGCATGTTTTAAAAACATGAAACATGCCTGTCCACCATTTCCTATAGTAGGGAAAGTGTGCAGGGTTTTTTTTTGCTGCACTGCAGCTCCACACACATAAATGCAGAGGTGTGAATGCACCCTAAGCTTGCAACAATGGCTTTAGATTGTGATTTGGAGTATCACAGATTCTTTGCCACGTATTGTCATGTGTAGATATTCTAGACAGCTAAACTTTAAGCAAGAAGCACACTGAATACACACCTGGGATTTGTATATAGGAGCTGTTTACCCACCAAAGGATTTTTCATTCTATTCTGCATGGTCTATGATTCAGGGACCCCTTGCGATTTCAACCAGGACCTCTGTCTCCACTGCAGCAGGAGCACAGCTTGGTCTAAAAGACTTGCAAAAAATGGCTCCAAAGCCTGGTGAATGGACAAAGAAAGCACAGCAGTGCACTAATGAGGTCCCCCCTCCCCCCTGCTCATTTCCACATGTTACCGTGTTCACTGTCAACATATGTGCACGCAACAGGGCTGCCATCGTTCTTCCAGTCTGAGTCCTCTTTGCATGAGAGATTACAGGAGTATGAAGACAAGTACCCTTGCATGGGCACAGTCTTTGCGCTATCAGAAATATTCAAAACAGGGAATGAATGCCACAATAACAGCATATTGCTGCTTAGATTTTGTTTTAAAGGCTACGTTCAACCTTTGTTCACTTTTTTTTCTAAATTCCAGCTCCCCTAGGTACCAATATAGCATGAATGTACTTATTTTGCAAAAATAAAACAGCTTTCCATTAATTCTACACAGGCTTACCTCACTCTCTTCATGGATGTTTAAATATTACTCAATTACTTCTGCCTTAATTCATGAACAGACTTTAGGTCAAGACACAGGACGGAGTTGACCAGCTGAGGGTAGATGATGCAGGGGTGTGTGCTAATGAGATCAGCTGGTCAACATCATCCTGTGTCATGACCTAAAGTCTGACCAGGAAGTAAGGCAGAAGTAATCGAGCAGTGTGTTTAAACAGCTATAAATAGAGTGAGGTAAGCGTGTGTGTACAATTAATGGAAAGCTGTTTTATTTTTGTAAAAGAAGTACATTAATGCTATATTGGTTCATAGGGGACCTAGAATTTAGAAAAAAAAAGGTTAACTTAGCCTTTAAAGCTAAGTGGAACTGGATGTTCCCAAAGTCTCTAGCATGTTTTGCGAAAATGTGCTTAACCATGTCTATATGGTTGAAGCTCATCTCTGGCCAAAGCAAGAACAACCTCCCACCCACTCTATCTGATCGCTAACAAAAAAAAATAAAAAATGACCTTTTTACTTATCTGAAGCCACAGTCATGTGATATTCGTGTCCTGAGCTCTCTCCTCTTTTTTTTTACATCCAGCAGGTCCTTCTTTAACGTCACAAAGGGACCCTTCCTAGTGGTGGGGTGCAAGTTACCGTGGTGGGGGTCCTATCGTAGCAGAACTACAGGCGGCAAAGGGGCCATTTCCCAAGAAAATAATGAGTGGCCGCAACAGTCCACTACGCGAGGCAAGAAACATGAGGAAGAGGTGAGTATTGAACACTCTGTTATGTACCAGGATGAGGTGTTTGAGGAACCAACTCATAGAAAGGTAAGTCATTTACTATATACTATTAAAATGTGATTATTGGCCAAATTTTGGCAAAAAAACAACTTTTTGAGGACATTGGTCTGGAACATGTTAATCATAGGTTTGTGAAAGGAGAGAGCAACAAACATGCTATTCTGTGGATCTTTCCTTATATTTACCACTGCAGAGGTGTAAAAAAGTAATGAAAGCTACCCTGTATGTGTACCAAAATTTGCTCCTGTTTTCTTCAGTTTGTTACGTGTATGCATGTATAGAAATTTTCAATAATACAAAAAGAAGGAAAAGTGTTAGTACCAGTATTAACAATGCTGCTACCTAATTCTTAAGATAAGAATCCTCCTTGCAGGATGCTTGTAATGAATAGGTACACGTTTTATGTGTTTCCTACAAGTAATCAAATGTTGTTTGTCTAGATCCAACATCAGTGGCAGCTAAGAGGTTAATATCTAGCAAACTCTGAGTCATCTGGTCTCCTATGACACTTAATCAATAAAATCTATCATGGCTCTCCTGCTCTTTCACTCTCACCCAAAAAAGATTTATTTTCTGGTAATACACATCTATTCATATCATCTGGCACCACAGTATGCTTGACAATAGACCTTGAGTCAATAAACATTCCATGGTGTTTATCAATCCACATCACCTGTAGAGGCACTTTAAGGGACAGAACTGGCACATGGGAGATAGCCCCCTATTCAATTGGATTAAATGGAGCTACTCCTGCTGTTTTTTTTATCTGTGAAAGGGTGGAACTTAAGGCACTTGCAACTAGAAGCTGGAAAAGTATTCCTGAAGACATCTTTCAATAATCTATGAGAAAATGTTCCAATGTTCTAAGGATGATTAGTAGAATATCAAGATGTACCAGGGAGTTTGTAACCATATACTGTAGATGTACTGAAGTTTGAATACATTTATACAGGTCACTAAACTTGGAGATATATCCTAGTCAGGGCCGTCTTTAATATTGATTGGACCCTGGGCAAATCGTTTCTTGCCCCCCCATGCAATTTCACTCTCCACCTGCTCTGAGACATACAATAAATAGCAACTAGACTCAAAATCAGTTTACTGAATCAGATCAGCAGTGATTTTGATTGGTTGCCAGAGGTTACAGTATATCATTACCAGTTACTGACTGGTTGCTAGAGGTTACAGCACACATTACGGCTCACTGATTAGTTGTTAGAGGTTACAGCACATGCTTTCTGCTTGTTTGGTTTCTAGAGATTACTGTACATCAATACTGCCCACAGATTGGTTGCTAGAGGTTACAGCACATCATCTCACTGCCTGAACACCATGGACTGGGAAGCGCAAAGTCGCTTTCCTGACACCACAGAAATGTGCTGCACTTTAGCAGTGGCATCAATTATTAATGACACCCTCACACATCTGCTGACATGTGCCTTGGAATTTCAAGCATGCCTTCGTCTCTCCAGTAGGCAGCATCCAGTATAGGTGATGGTGAATATGACCTCGGGGGGGAGCATGATATACATATGAATGCCACCTTTGTTTACATATCAGCGCAGCTGGCCGCCACTATTTACACATGAATGCTGCCGCTATTTACATATCAATGCCGGTTATTTACATGAAAATATAGGGTCTGCAGGTGAGTTATGTGTACACAATAGGGCAGAGTTGGGCAGCTTTAGTAGCAGCACTTAGATATCGGGACACAGCACAGGTCTAAAACTTCAAGGGACAAGGGAATTTAAACCAGGTTAGTTGGCAAGTATGAGGCAGCTGCTTTGGGCCCCACAACAATGACAGGGCCCAGGGCAGCTGCCCCTTTTGCACTGCCTTAAAGATGGCCCTAATCCTAGTATTCTTAATACTTTATTTCAAGGGGTGCATCACTGCTTACAATACAACAAAGCTAGTTTACAGATTCACAGACACAAACATATACAGACTGGTGTGAATAGACACAGATAGGTACTCATTGACAGACTTTTTTTTAACCACTTACCGACCAGGCTTTTTTTTGTTTACAAGTTTAAATCTGTATTTTTTGCTGAAAATTACTTAGAACCCCCAAATATTATACATTTTTTAGCAGAGACCCTAGGGAATAAAATAGTGATTGCTGCAATTTTTTATGTCACTTGGTATTTGCACAGCGGTTTTGCAAAAGCATTTTTTTTTTTGAAAAATACCCTTTAATGAATTTTAAAAAATCAAAACACAATATTTACCACAATTTTTGGTAACACCTGAAAGATGATGTTATGCGAAGTAAACAGATACCTAACATATCACGCTTGTACAATGGCGACAGGCTACGGTACTTAAAAATCTTCATAGGTGACGCTTTAAATACCTAGTACCTAGTTCTAGAATTATTGCTCTCAGTCTAACGTTCGTGCAGATACCTCACATGTGTGGTGCCAATACCTTTTACATATGCATGCGTGACTTACGTATGAGTTTACTTTTGCATGCGAGCACAGAGGGATGGGGGGCTTTAACTTTTTTTTAATCACTTTTATTCCTATTACAAGGAATGTAAACATCCCTTGTAATAGAAGTAAGGATGACAGATCCTCTTTATGGAGAGATCTGTGGTCAAAAAGACACCAAATCTCGTATTTACCTTTAAAAGCAAAGGATCAAAAAAAAAAAAAACATTTTTGATCTTTTAATGAAGTGGCACAGATGTTGGACAAGTAGCACCTGAAATCACATTGACCTGCTACTTTGAAATCATGCTACTTCAAGTGATTTAAAAGTAGCATCAATGTGAACCAGGGTTTAGATGCGTGGCAGTCTCTACCACCCCTTTGAAAAATGATTTGCAGTGGATCATTTTTCAAAGGGTGGTAGATAGGCAGCTTGCAGGTGCTCAGGAGGCAATCCTGCCAACTTCTTAATGCCTCTTTTTTTTTTCTTTACAGCCAAAGCTGGATTTTGTATTGGGCGAAAACAGCAACCAAGATCCATGTCCGAGCATTTGTCTCACAGTTGTGGTTTGGTCCCATTGACAGCACCACCAGTTATGTGGCTGCAAGATATCTTTTAGGTGACAAGTCGAGAAGCAGTAAAACCATGGCTTAACAGCCTATTTTTACTGCTCCCTTACCGCCCTTGTAAACAAGGCCTTATAAATTTGGTCTGGCACTCCTCTTGGTGTCACCTCCCCCCCATTTCCAGTATAGTCCTAATCACTGATCAGTAAGTACTCTGGTATAGCCCCGGTGACTTGTTGGTAAGTACTCTGATATACTCTTGCTAAGTACTCCAGTATTATGCTCGCCTGTCAGTCCTGGACAGTCCTCTCGGGGTAATATGGGTGGTAGTGCCAGGTGGGGAAGGGGATCGGTTCTCACAGGACAGGACGTGGTCCCAGAAGGTGGTGTGCTGTGTCTGGTCCTGGTGGTGAAGTTGGAGTATGATGATTTCAGAGTTTCCCTCTAGCTGCTGCATCCCTCCGACACACAACACGGGGGAGGGGCCACACAACACTAGCTGGGCTGGGATGGTGGAGCAGAGAGTGTAGGAGAGGAGGCTAACTGTGGGGGAAACCTGGCCAGTCACAAGAAAGGGCAGAGGGGGCGGTGACCCAAACCAGCCCCCGTAAATGATGCAATCGGTGCCGGCGCGCCGATCTGTGCACTGTCATAGCTGGGGGTGACACCATCGCAGTCGGATATCACTTACTACTTGATGGTGTCACTCCTCTGGCGGGTGTCACCCTGGTGCAGTCTGCACCCGCATAGTAAGGCCACTGTCCGAAGCAAGTCCATAATGTCAAACTATTTATTGCTACTGGTATAAATTTCCTTTAGGAGTATCAATAGCAAATGCAAACAGTACAATCAAAAAAGGGGTCCACAAACAGATAGACTGTTTAACTCACCTGTAGAGTTTCTTTCATGAATAAGCCACTACTGAGCCATAATCCACTCTTTACCTTCAAATTCTGTACATGCAGTTATAGATCTGTAAAGACATAAAATGCTAAATTTAACCAAGGTTTTATGTGGGTGGATACTGGATTATAAGCATTTGACATACACATAAATAGGAAAACACACTCAAATACTTTGATAACTACGTGTCTTCGTTTATCCCTTTTTATCCTATATATTGAAATATATTTCCGGTCTTGTAGCAGAAGAAAATAATACAGACATGGTGTATTACAGTGTGCAGGTGATCAGGAGTTAATATGCAAAAAATATCCAAACTGCTATCAATCAATCTAATTTAGAGCCTGTCATTGTCCTGGCAGGTCTCCATTCAAAGTGTTCTGCAGGGAAGCAGACAGAGAAATAGTCTGTGGGTCAGGTATCCCAGCCCAGAGAGTCTCAGTGAGGTGGAATGATTTGTTCATTTTATTCATGCTATTGAAATGCTTTCTTGAAATATTTCTTTATTCAGAAAATGACCCTTTCAAGTGTAATGGTACCTTGTGGGAATGAGAGGGAGAGGATTCACTTTCCAGCTGTGATGATAGACCCAGCACAAAAATACAACTACCCATGAAACTGTAGATCTTAGGGAAGAAAGAGTCATGAGAGTGCTGTCTAGTGAGTATGGAACTGGTAGGTTTGGCAGAGTGACATGATACAGATATAACAGGTGATTACATTCAAGATAGCCTAGAACAAAAGTTGTTTATTTGCATTTATAGCTTTAATGAACATTTGACGGGGATTGAAAACTGTTACACTTGCAGACTGTACATATGATTTTCTTATTTTTTTTCATCAAACAAGTTTTATTGACAAAAGTATATCAATACAAAAACTCGACCTACAAGGGATACTTGAACATTGAAGAGTGCGAGTGTCGTGGTAATTACTGGAACATATCAAAACCATTTAAGTGGCCGATGGTCCAAACATTCAACAGGAACCTATGCAATAATAAGAACAGTGGATTCAGCCAGACCAAAGCCTATAAAGTGTGGTGCATGTTTCGATAGTACATCTTTTTTCTTGTGCTAAAACTAGCTCACGAGGGCAGATCTACATGTTTGGTTGCCTTAATTAAGTATGGAAGGGTTGGGTACTAGAAACAGGTTGTGTCTGTTTGGGAAATGTTCAAGACTGGAAAACTTCTTATCATTGGATGTAGGGATAACGACTTAAGCCGTAAGGATGACGGCCTTGTAAGCTGTAGTAAATAGGAAGATATGTCTGCTAGAAGGGATGTCAAAAGTGAAAGCATAACACGAAACGATGGGGGGAGGAGAGACAGAGCGTGAAGGGGGGAGGGAGAGAGGGACGCAGGGGGGAGGGGTGTAAGGATAGGGAGGGGTCCGAGGGAGTTATCTCCTCGGTCTTTACATGAGGCCGTGTGTAAGTAGAATTCAGTATACAGATCTGCTCACAAGAGATCTCCTTTAAGGGGGATCCTCCCAGGTTATAATGTGCGGCTGTACTCTCCTGATGTTGCCCACACTGTGAATTGCAATAAACCGGCCCCAATGACCACATACTTGCCATAATTAAATGTGTTTGAAAACAGAACAAGGTTCTACATTTATTGTGTACTGAAACATGATAGCATTTGAAAGCAAATTGATTGTGGTTAACAATGTGGCAACCACAGTGAAAACAGAAGAATCATTGCTGTTCCATTATAGCATATTGTGCACTTGACTGCAATATTGTTATGGTAAATGCATTGACATTTGAAGAGACATGCCAGCTATGACCTCCTTGCTCCTAAACCCTTCATATGAGGTGAAGCCTTAGGTCCTGATGAGTGCGGTGTTGCTTTGTATTAGGCATATGCATGTGATCAACTGTGCTGACATCTTAAGACATCTGAAAACAGCAGATTTACTAAAGGCTATAAGCTAAAGGGCACTCTGTCGGAGGCTCAAAGCTCTCAGTGTGCCATATATATTATTACATAATTTGGGAAAATTCCCTCTGATGTACACAGGTGGGTTAATTTACTTAAGGCAAATTGACTTTCTCTTTGCAAAGGAAGGTGCACTTTGCAAGAGAATCTTTCCCAGAGCTTAGTAAATAAGGTGCATCTCTGCTGACCTCTATCATCCAATCATGTACAAGCCCAATTGGGTATTTTTTGCAAAGTGAAACTTCACCACATTTATTCCCTTGCAAAGTGCAACTTCCCTTGAACAGTATACAGCCTATCTGCCTTTGGTAAATCAACATCAATGTCTTAAAAGAGAAGTATGGAAATGTTTTTTACTTTTGAATCATACTTACCTAGGTGGATGCAGCATCAGTCTGATGCTACATTTGTCCCCCACTGGCTCTAAGACTGAGGACACCACTGATCGCTCAGTTCTCAGAGCTCCCCAAGCAGAAAGGTGGTGACTGTCAGTCACCTCTGTCTGCTCTGCCCCTCCCTCGCTCACTGGAGCTCTTGGCTGTGGAGGGGGCAGGAGCAGCCAGCTCGGCTCTTAGCGGCTCGCTGAGAGGCTAAGTAGGATGCCGGACCAGGCATGTGGGCGGACCCCGACCCTATGGTCGCGATCTTTCCCGAGCCTGTACCGGCTCTGTGACATCGGCTGACAGCAGGCTTTTGCCCGCTGTCTGCTGAAAACTGGTCACAGGAGTGCAGAACAAACTGCCCTCCTGTGCTCCACAGGAGAAGCACAGCCAAATGAGCTTTGACTGTACCATTCCTTTAAACTGGAAGCTCTGACCATAACAATGGATCCCAATGCTATCCTGCAGGAATTCACAAACTACTTTAGTCAGTTATATTCAGCAATACCAGGGCCGTCTGGGGCGGACATCCGGGATTTCCTAGGCCCTCTAGACCTCTGTCGCCCGTTTTCGGACGACAGTCGGCTACAGTGTCTCGGCCATGTCCGAGCCCTTTCTAGCGCTGGTATCCCAGCCCCAGGCGGGTGTACGGACCAGGCCGTAGGATGAATCGGAGAGTCGCTCGGCGATTCTCGGCTCGACCGACGAGGACGGGGGAGGTGTCGGTTCTCGAGGTCACTCGCTCCCTCCCCGTCTCGTCTGTCTCCACTGACTGTCAGTGGTGGAAAGACGAACCCCTCGAGACTCTTGACTCGCTAGTCACCACAGGAGTCAGAATCTCGGTCACCCCCTGTTTACATCGTAGTCTGACTACGACGT
>BLSH010438291.1:259801-310703 GCA_018402905.1 Glandirana rugosa | reverse complement strand
CACCAGCCCGTAGCCTTCTATACCTCAGCTCTAGAAGACACGATTAGAGATGATACCCTCACTAAACCCCTTTCTAGCATCTACAAGACTATGGCCCCCTCATTTCACAGCGGACTAGAGTCCCTCAGAGATAAATGGGTGCTGGATGCCCCTGAGCTAGATAATGAGGACTGGGAAGAAATGTGGGAAGACCCATTCCTTCAGATGGTATCTCTAAAAGATAGACTGATCCAGTTTAAAATCCTACATAGGATCTATTTAACACCGGCATGTCTACACAGAATATATCCCACTGTCCCGGCTGGGTGCTGGAGGTGCGTGGCAGACCCAGCAGACTTTCTCCACATTTTCTGGACATGCCCCAATATACAACCCTTCTGGGCGGGGGTGGCTTCGGCCATACAATCCGTGACCACTATTCAAATTCCCCAGACGGTGGGGGTCTGCCTGCTGGGTCTGGTGGGCGCCTTGGCATACACCCGGGCCTCTAGAACGTTGATAGGGTTGCTCCTGTTCTATGCCAGGAAAGACATCCTCCTACACTGGAAATCCCCGTCAGCTCCAACTCTGGCATCCTGGAAAAAATTAATTAATGTTAACCAGCCGCTATACAAGGCTACTTACTTGGCGAGAGGATGCCCAAAAAAATTTCATAAAGTTTGGGACATCTGGGTGGAGGACCTGTCTACCAATTCCGATCCTGAACCCTCCAGCTAGTCCAGGCCAGGGTGGGGGTAGAGTTATGTGTAAGAACGTGACAAACCAGTGCCCACCCCATAAACTATGTAAAGGGGTCTCCCTCCTGAACGAAGACCGAAGTGCCCTATGGATGACTGCTGCCTATACCTTCCGACAATTCAAGTGCCTACTGGAGCGAGGAGTGTTATTAGTATAGAGGTTGTGTTAGATTGTTGCGATGTGTTAACCCGAGCCTGGGTATGCCTGATAGGCTCTGTTTTGCAACTAAAGTGAAAATCAATAAAAAGAATTAAAAAAAAAAAAAAACTGGAAGCTCTGAACCACTGGACAGTTTGATGTCCCGGGCCATTCTTAAGGCCAGTACAAAGGGTCCGATTGTTGGCCAACAACGGTTGTCCAACAGCCTGTTGACCAACAGTTAGTATGCACGATTCGACAGCCGATTTCCAATTGTCGTCCAACAGAAGTTGGCGGACAAGACTAGGAAACGTTTGTTGGCCAACAAGGCATTGGCCAACTGTTGGCTTGTGTATACAGAAGTTGGCCAACAAAAGTTGGAAGTGCAAACACGCATGCTCGGAATCCAGGACATGTAAACCTGCTTTCCTAATTCACAAATCACATTCACCTGAACTTCCTCTTTATACGCTCGTAACGTGTCACTACCTTTGGCTTTGTTGGAAGATTACTTGACTATCGTCAGTATGCTGGACAAAGCTGCCAACAGCCGTATTGGACAAAAGTTGAATGTGCGGTCGTACGATAATTGGCGCATGTGTATGAGGCTTAAAGTATACCACTCTCAGGGCCATAATAAGGCAAGGTTGTAACTGTACTGTCTTCATTTTTGTAAAGCGCTGCACAAACTGCTGGCGCTATATAAATCCTGTATAATAATAATAATAATCTTAGCTTAAACTGCTCCACTTCCTGCCAGCTAGCTGCATTCTGATGCTGTAAACACTTGGAAAATGATACAGTGAATTAAATCATCACAGTGTGTAAAGCTCAGGCTATGGTTTACCTACTTTGTTCATTGTACAGTACTCTTTGCCCATATTAGCTAGCCTTAAGGCAGGTTTGAAATGTTTGGTTAGTTCTCATATTTCGCCAACAGGATTATGGCAGCTCGGCAGGTTAGCCATGACCACAAAAAATGAGTAAAGCATCAGAAAATTAAGAACCAGCAGAGTTGACAATAAAGGATCCCATTCTTCACTGAGCTCCCTCACTGGAAGAAAGATGTACAAGAAATAAGCAATAACCAAAAGGTGGGGACTCCTTAAACAGAATTGTTGGCAAATTAAATTTTAGGAAGCAGACAAAGTCCTTAAGTTGCATACACACTATACAATTTTCTTTAGATTGTTTCCTTTAGATTTACCAAAACCATATAATATGAGGTCAAACCTAAACACTTTCAATGTTATGCAATCAGGCAGGCCCTTGCACTACATAGTTGAAGGTAAATCTAAAGGAAATCGAACAACAAAAGTTGTATCGTGTGTATCCAGCTATACAGACTAAAAACTGGTTGTGATAACATTAGGATTGGCTAAGAATTTGGCTAAAATATGTTTGGTATTTGGCACCACACTGTAAAAAGTAATTTGAGTTTGTGTAGGGAAACCAGTACTTACAGAATATAGAGACAGCTGCTGCTGACCTCCCCTTCTAGTTGTCACACTGATCTAATTGCAGTAATAATTTTTGAGGCAAAAACCAGGGAAAAAAAACAGTCTAGAGTTTGCTTGTTCATATGGCTTGCCAATGGCTCAGAATATATTGAATCCAAAGACAAAAAGGCAAGGTAACCATTTAACATGTAGAAGATTTTTCAGCCTGAAGTACTAATTTCAAAAATCAATAATGAAACTTAAAAAGTTGGTTGGATTATTTTTTGCATTAACCCCCTGCAAAGTAAAAGCATAATGTGCTAGTATGCACCGCATACTAGCACATTATGTGACACTTACCTGCAGAAGAAGCCCACGCTGTCCCCGCTCTTCCTTCCGGAGCCATGGACTCTGGCTCTGTGACTGGCTGGAGTCGCGTGACGTCACTCCCGCACGGGGCCAGCAGTCACAGCACTCGCTATTGAAGAAACGGCACGGGTAACCGCTTCTTCACAGCGCATGCGCCAATGACATTATTGGCGCAGTGTACAGCAAATATCTCCTAAATGGCGCATGTTTAGGAGATATTTACACTACCTATAGGTAAGCCATATTATAGGATTACCTATCGGTACAACTTACCAATGGAGGTTTACAACCAATTTAATATCCAACGTTATAATACCTAAAGGCTACAGTGAATTGGTGAGTTTGAATATGGTGAATTGGTGAGACTTCCCTTGGGGGGGGGGGGGGGGTCCTGCTGTGTTGCAATATATGTTCTGTTGTGTTGCTCTGGGATTTTGTTTTGCCTTCTTCTGGAACAAAACTGCATCTAACGAGTTAAACTTTATGGGCATCAGTCTTTTACAACCACTATATGTACCTTGAACTGTTTCCCAAAGAGCAGACAGCAAGTGGTTGTCATGATTTTGTTTTGCCTTCTTCTGGAACAAAACTGCATATAACGAGTTAAACTTGATGAGCATCAGTCTTTTACAACCACTATATGTACCTTGAACTGTTTCCCAAAGAGCAGACAGCAAGTGGTTGTCATGACATAAAGGATGTCATCACAAATGTTTTGAACAATAATAACACTAATTCTGAAAGATGCCCACATTGATGGCACAAAGGCCATTGAAGCATTAAAGAATATAGGTGAGAAAATGAAAATGATAGAATTTGCCCATTCTGCTTATCTTCATTCCTATGTCTAATGCATCAATAAAATAAATACTCTTTAATCTTTTTGTCTGGATCCCATGGAGCTGCACAATTCATTAATTTACGGCTTCTAGAAAGCTGTAATTGAAGGAGGAGTGTCAGCACCAATATAAATTATGTTCACAGCTCCTTGCCTTCCACATTAAAAAGTGATACAGTCATTGATGTAATGTAGATGCTTCTAATTTCATCATATGAAAGCATCACCTTAGCCAAGGGAAAGTTCCAGGAAGTAGAACTTCCTATTCATTAACATTGGTAAGATATTGCTTACATTACATTATAATGATGCCTTATTGAGTCTAGTTGCTTTAATTAGAATTTCACTGGTAAATGTATCCACAATATTTAAGACAACTCTCAAAATGAGAGATGGGTGCTGTCTTCCTATACGGAGTCACATGAATACTATATAAAAACATAGTTTCATTAATAAAAGTTGCCACAATTTAATATAATATAGGATATTTATAATGTGTTTTTATTCCCCAAATGTAAAGGTAACCATCGGCTTTATAGGGGTCTGTACATGGATTTGCATATTTGTAGGCCATAAGAATGTGAATTCTGGGTAGAAGTGCAATCACCCAGTATTCAAATAAGTGCATGCAACAGCACCAATGTTGTGTTCATTTCCTTTTCCCTAGTTTTAATTAATCAGCCCCAATGGAGTTTGGGGCCTCTCTATAAATGTGTGAACAGTGATTTTCACTCATTTTTGGTGAACTTTGTTTACTTTTTCATGCGCTACATTTATTAAACAATGTGCACCATGCTCCCATGCATATTGGCTAGCTTGCAAATTTCTGAAACATTTCTCTTTTGTGTTTTTATTTTTTATTAAGTTTTGCTGCCCATAGCTACCAGATTTCAGGGCCCTTGAACAACTTTGGCTAAATTCACAAAGACATATAAAGGGGTCAATAAATTGATGTGTTTTCAACTCCCACCAAATGCTCCTCAAACATAGGAATAGAAAGAATGTAAAAAGCTAAACACTTCCACATTCTCCAATCATTTTGTAACGCCACGCTGAAGTGAATGTTCGCCTGTTGATGAATACTGTTTTGGTGCAGTTGAATCGGAGCCCTACTAACATAATTCTAGATGCTTTTCTGCACCTAGTCCTCACAGCCTTAGCATGCAATTAATAAATAAATAATTGACTGGCAGGCTATAGGCAATCACTATTACTACTACACAAATGGGAGGAAAGAACACTGCATTCATTTACACTGTGAACTTATTGGCCATATTTTTAAATATTTTATTGTTGAACATCGCAAATCTCTATAGATAATAAGCACCTTTCTTTAAAAAAAATCTAATATTCCTATCACTGTCTCCTAGGCAAATATTGACTTCAGATTTATTAATCATTTAACAGTTATTTAAAGGCAAAACGTATTTTTCTAATTTTGGATAGTGTAGGGAAGGGTTAAAATACATGGGACTTTGATTATGTCTACCGGGAGATCATATACAGACACGCGTTTACAAACTTCACTAAAAATATCTTATTTATTGTTGTAAACACAGTTATTTCAGTCAATAAAAATGGGAAGGGCATATTTATCTTTGTCTTGCTATCAATTGTATGTGTCACCTTTATCCAGCTCTCTCGTGATTCATGTCCGGTGTTGGGATGCAGATGTGCTCGCCAACTCATGTCCCTGCCTTCCTGTCATATCTCTGGGGTAAGTTCTATTTCTTTCTTCTTATAGATGGGTATGGGTATTTTGGCCATTGCATTCCTGGTTTGGTGGGAATAGTTAGTGCCCTGTCTCTACTGCGCTCCAGTCTGGAGTGCATTATGGGGGTAATTTACTAAAACTGGAGAGTGTAAAATCTGGTGCAGCTCTGCTTAGAAACCAATCAGCTTTCAGGCTTTTTGGCCAAAACTTAATTGAACAAGCTGAAGTTAGAAGCTGATTGGCTTTGTACTCTCCAGTTTTAGTAAATCAGTCCCTATGTGTCAAGTATATTACACCGTTGTGACGTAACTTTTGGTTTGGCGCCACTTCCAGCTGCGTTCCTACTGGCATCCGTGATGCTTGTGAGGAGAAGCCCGTCTGGATGCCTACATTTTGGACGGCTTCCAAATAGCTTACCGCAGACCCCCCCTACTCCTGAGCAGCTTTGGACGCCATTATACAGAGTATTCAACTGATACTATTGTTGCTTTGATGTCTAGGCACATGAAACCCTGTGCTGGGTCTGTGACTACTCATTTTCATTCTTGGTGAGTTTGTGAAGATATAACGATACTGGTTGTTTGTTTGGGCTTCACAAATTGGGTGCCTTTAGCTATTTTGGAGGTATTACGTTATATGTTGTGGTGGTGGTTCTCTTACACACTTTAATATGGATTTCATGTACCTCTATGTTCTTGTGTTTTTTACTTTGGTACACTCTATAAAAGTTGGTGATAATAAATTGTGGATAGTTAGATGGGGCCTTTTTCATATTTTAATACATCATATATTTGTTTGCTGATGTGTTTGGTTTTGGGACCAGTACTTAGGGCATATGGGGTGTTATCTCTGTTCCTCGTTACATGGCACATTCCTTGATCTAGGACAGGGATCCTCAAACTACGGCCCTCCAGATGTTGTGGAACTACACATCCCATGAGGCATTGTAAAACTCTGACATTCACAGACATGACTGGGCATGATGGGAATTGTAGTTCCTGAACAACTGGAGGGCCATGGTTTGAGGACCCCTGATCTAGGACATAAGAGTTTTAGGTGAACCCCCCTAGGTATCTTTGGTCAATTTTATGTTTATTATGGGTGGGTTGATCTAGCTGTGTTTTATTGTGTTTAATTTGGTATAGTGGTAGTATATATACAGTAGTTTTCGTTCTTTCTTCTTTGAAATTTAATTTTGCATTTTTTTTATCTTAATCTTGTTTTGGATATATTATAGTTACATAGTTAGTCAGGCTGAAAAAAGACACAAGTCCACCCAGTTCAACCAAAAAAAAAAAAACAAACAAAAAAACATATATATATATTACCAAATAATCCCATATACAATCCTTCACCCACAGTTGATCCAGAGGAAGGCAAAAAACCACAGCAAAGCGTGATCCAATTTGCTATAACGGGGGAAAAAATTCCTTCCTTATTCCCCGAGAGGCAATCGGATTCACCCTGGATCAACTATACCTAAAAACGTTAGTACCCAGTTATATTATTTACATTACGGAAAGAATTCAGGCCTTTTTTAAAGCAATCAACCGTGCTGGCCAAAACCGCCTCTGGAGGGAGTCTATTCCACATTTTCACAGCTCTTACTGTGAAGAAACCTTTCCGTATTTGTAGATGAAATCTTTTTTCCTCTAGACGTAAAGAGTGCCCCCTTGTCCTTTGTGATGACCTTAAAGTAAATAACTCAACACCCAGTTCACTATATGGACCACTTATATATTTGTACATGTTGATCATATCCCCCCTTAATCTCCTCTTCTCACGAGAGAATAAATTCAGATCCTCTAATCTTTCCTCATAGCTGAGGCCTCTTATGAGATGCCTCTTATTAGTTTGGTTGCCCTTCTCTGCACTTTCTCCAGTTCCCCGATATCCTTTTTGAGAACTGGTGCCCAAAACTGAACTGCATATTCCAGATGAGGTCTTACTAATGGGGGCAAAATAATGTCTCTATCTCTGGAGTCCATACCTCTCTTAATACAAGAAAGGATTTTGCTCGCTTTGGAAACCGCAGCTTGGCATTGCATGCCTCGTCAGTGAAGTGCGTAGTCCATACCTCTCTTAATACAAGAAAGGATTTTTCTCGCTTTGGAAACCGCAGCTTGGCATTGCATGCCATTATTAAGCTTATGATCTACCAAAACCCCCAGATCCTTCACCACTATGGATTCCCCCAGTTGTACTCCCCCTAGTATGTACGATGCATGCATATTCTTAGCCCCCCAGTGCATAACTTTACATTTATCAACATTAAACCTCATTTGCCACACAGTCGCCCAATTAGACAGTGCAGCCACATAGGTTTTTTAACTTTGGCCGTGAGCCACATAGGTTTTCTTTTTAGCCTTTTAAATTTATTGCCCATGGGAATATACTTTGCAGTGAGTTTGCATACATTATGTGCATTTGACAACACGTTGTGATGTTTTTATAGAGCAAAACTTTTTAATGATGAAACTATATGTAATGCATCAAAGGTTCTGAAGAATTGGCCTCGTCAGTGAAGTGCGTAGACCAAAGAGTGTTACAATCACTTCACATTAAGATGCCTGTGTTGTAATAGCTTCACAAATGCTAATTTGATGCTTTTAACTAATGGATTGTGAATGTTTCCCTTCACATTTATATTGATTGAAATACCCATCTTTTCAACAAAAAAAAAATATATTTTTAGTGAACTTTGTTAAATTTTATGATCTCCTGGTAGGCATAATAAAAGTCTCACACATTTTCATTTGTGTTTCTTGCCTCTTATTTCTGGGGTGATGCCACCAGGATATCATTATAATTTATCTATGTGGTGGTTTCTCCACTTAATTATATTTCATCTTGTCTCATTAGGGACACATTGGGGAGTTTTCCCTTCACTTCCTGTCCTGCAGATGCAACAGAAAGTGAAAGAATATCTTTCCAATATGTGGGAAATACCCTCTTAGATGTCATGGGAATGCGTGCCTTCATTGAAAGATTCCCGTCTATTCCTGCTCTAATGACAACATTTTAGATATATCCATAAATGCATTTAAATGACATATAAAATCTTAATATCTTAATAAAATCTCACTAATGGGGAATAGGACTGTAAGCACGTTTAAAGGAAACTACAGTTATTTCTCAGCTTTTTGGTGTGATTTTAACCTACTGTATCTGCACAACCTTATTTTTATGATCATAAATCACATATGATTTGCAGCTTGTCTATCTAGACTAGAGCCTATATATGTACCTAGGACAGTGTATTCAACGTCTTTTCTAAATTACTACTTTAAATGCAATACAATTGTCAGGAAAGACTATAGAAAAAGCTGTTATACCGAGCTAATAGGCACACCAGCATGTACTGCCACTTCTTAAAAGATGGCTGCCCTAACACAGTTACACCTTACAAATACAGACATGCTTTAACAAGGCTATGGATTATTGCTAAGGTGTCTTCATAAAAATACATATCACATCACAAAACAACTATACTCAATGCCTTACCATTCATAATGATTTAATATTACCATTTACTCTCACATCTATGGTATCTACATACAATAGTAATAAATGTAATTTGAAGGCAAGTACACTTTAATATACAAGCAACAGTTTGTGCCGATATGCTGAATTTTTGTTATTGATTATATCTCTGGCTCTGAACATCTGATCTGCAGTGGTTAAATTGTGACGTCCGCTGGTGCAAAGTGTGCTGCTGTTATATTCTTTCACAATGGTCTGATGTGTTTTGCTCACTAGTATAATCACAGCACGTTGGTATAATAACTTTGCCCCAGTGTCGGAAGCAGTGATATCGGGTCTGCATTTCTCGTTTAATTACATGTGCGCTCAGAGTTTTAACATTTCCCGCCCCTTGTTAAGCTGTTCTGGGAATAAGATGAATTGTGGAAATATACCAGGTGCGTTGGAATAATGATCTAGCCTCTCATCCCCTGGAGATTTAGCTTCATTTTTTTTTCTTTTTTTTGATGACCGCACAGTGAACAAGACTGAATGTTTCTTGTGTCAGTCCCTTGTGATTTCTTGCACATGTTAGAAAAATTGTTGGCAGGGAGGATTCTGCTATTAACCCTTATAATGCAAGCCGGCAGACAGCAAGAGCATGCAGAAAATGACAACATTAGAAGAGTGGAAGAATTCAGAGGCAACAACTGGGAAGAAACCTATAAGGTGCACAGCTGAAATGTCATGCTGGGGACCATGTACCAAAGTATCATTCAAGATCAGTACGTGTTTAGTGCCTGAGGACCAGGAGGGACAACACTGCTCTCCATACCTGTCACACACGGGCTCATAGCCTAACATTATTGCCACTGACAATGACACACTGAAACATGTATGTCCTGGCTTTGTAAACACATTCCCTGTCAGGTAAAAGTACATGCATGTATGAAGCCTGCCACAAATGCAAAAGTAAAGAAGACCTCTAATTAAATCGATTTTTTGTGTTTGGCATGGAAGGCGGGGGGGGGGGGGGGGGGCACAGTGTGTTTTAAATACACTAATGTCTTCAGCGCTGATTTCACTAATCTCCTTCCCTTACTGTTCATGCTACTGCTGCCTGTAGTAAATGCTGGTCTTTTAGGTTTATTTGAAACAATTTAAGGCCTCTGTTGACAAGTTTTAAAGTGATTGTAAAGTCTTGTTTTAAAAAAAAATAAACTAAACAAGCATGTTATACTTACCTCCTCTGTGTAGTTGGTTTTGCACAAAACAGCCTGGATCCTACTCTTCTTGGATCCATCTTCACTGCTTCTGGCCCCTCCCTCCTTTTGAGTGCCCCCACAGCCAGCAGCTTGCTATGGGGGCACCCGAGCCAAGCCACAGCTCCCTGTGTCTATTCAGACATGGAGCCCTGACCCAGCCATGCCCCCTTTCTCCCCTGATTGGCTAGCTGACTTTGATCGACAGCCATGAGAGTCAATGGCACAGCTGCTGTGTCTCAGCCAATCAGGAGGAGAGTCCCGGACGGCTAAGACACTTGTGGACATCACTGGAGAGTGGTGGGGCTCAGGTAAGTAATTAGGGGGTGCTGGGGAGGCTGCTGCACACAGAAGGTTTTTTGTCTTACCCTCAAGGTTGTCCACCTTAATGCATGCATTAAGCTGAAAAACCTTCTGTACTGCAGAAGCCCCCAGAGCCCTCCTTCTACTTACTTGAGCCCAGTGATTCTGCTGGCTCGGGTCCTCATTGGATACATTGATAGCAGCAGGAGCCATTGCCTCCCGCTGCTGTCAATCAAATCCAGTGATGTGGGAGCCAGGGGGCAGGGCCGAGTCCTGCTGTCTCAGCCCACACAAGTGCCCCCACGGAAAAAACAAACCTTTACACCTCTTTAATGCATAGAATGCATTAAGATAAAAAAAAAACTGTCTTAGTTTGGGATGTTTCTGAGATCATTCATAATTCATTAACAGGTGAACTTATCCTGCAGTTAACCTCCAGTTGACATGCTTTAACCCCTTCCTTACCCGGCACTTAATCCCCCTCCTGCCCAGACCAATTTTTGGCTTTCAGCACTGTCGCATTTTGAATGACAATTGCACGGTCGTGCGACGTTGTACCCAAATAAAATTTGTGTCCTTTTTTTCCCACAAATAGAGCTTTCTTTTGGTGGTATTTGATCCCCTCTGCGCCATTTCTGATCGCCGCTATAAACAAAAAATGAGCGATAATTTTGCAAAAAAGAACAATATTTTTTACTTTTTGCTAAAGTACAAATCCATTAAAAAAATTATTCATCAGTTTTGGCCAATATATATTCTTCTACATATTTTTGGTAAAAAAAAAAATCGCAATCGGCGTATATGGATTGGTTTGCGCAAAAGTTATCGCGTCTACAAACTGGGAATTGATTTATGGCGTTTTTATTATTATTTTTTTTTTTACTAGTAATGGCGGCGATCTGCGATTTTTATTGGTACTGCGATATCGGGGCGGAAATGTCGGACATTTTTGACACATTTTTGGGACCAATGACATTTATACAGCGATCAGAAATTTAAATGTCCACTGATTACTGTATAAATGTCATTGGCAGTGAAGGGGTTAACCAGCAGGGGGCAGTGAAGGGGTTAAATATGTTCCCTGGGTGTGTTCTAACTGTAGGGGGGCAGGGCTGGCCGGGACATGACAGATCTAACTGATCACAGTGACAGGGATCAGTAGATCTGGCATGTCCCCTGTCACAGAACGGGGAACCGCCGTGTTTACAACGGCGGTTCCCCGTTCTGAGGCTCCTAAAGGTGATCGGTGGGTCCGGGCGGACATCGAGTCCGCCCGACCCGCGGGCACGCTCGCGCAGCGTGCGGCGCGCACGTGCGCGCGCCGCCGCTGCCGCCAGGGGGCGTGCGGGAGCATGCGCAGTGGAGGACGTCCATGGACGTCCTCCGGGCATTTCAGATCCGCGCTGGAGCCGTACTTTGGCTATAGCGTGGATCTGAAGTGGTTAAGCAGGTTTTCCATTCCTATTGACTGGTCAACACAGGGCCTCAAGCAATGCTTCAGGTTTCTTGCAATAATTAGCGCTTAAGTGTTTTTTTACCTTAAAGTACAACTAAAGGCAACATACATATTTTAGTAAATCATCATATAAATACCAGTGCTCCTTACTGTAATGGCCAGTTATAGGTGGGGGCATGTGACATCTGTTTGTATTGTTGATATATTGGTGAGGCAACACACTGACGCCTTAGCCGCCATTGGGCAATGTGCTGGGTGTTCAGTGTGTTCCTGTACCTTTAAGGAGGGTTGGGCTCCTCCAGTCACCTGCCCCACATCTATCCATTAAATGCATGTGCTTCCATTGTGGAGACTCTTATACAGTTCTGCAGTATACAGGGTGCCTTGTCGCCGGCCTGCAGCTTACACATGCATCTGCAAATGTGTGTGACCAAACCCCTGTTTTTAACACATACTGTTAGCCAGGTTAATTTGGTTGGTCACAAGCTGGTCAGTAAGTTGAGCTTGGAAATTCTTTGGTTTTTGTTTGACATGCGTCTGCCCTTCCAGTGCTCCTTACTGTAATGGCCAGTTATAGGTGGGGGGGCATGTGACATCTGTTTATATAGAGGTATTAAGGTGGAATTGGCGCTGCTCTGTTTTTAGTTGATGTGAACAACAACTATTATAGTATAGATTTACCAGCCTGCGGGTGAATATGGTAAATTTCACCTCGCCTTTGGTATAGATACCATATTGGGTGTATGGTGCGATGATATTGTGGTATCTTTGACGTTTTGCCCTTATCGTGCGAAATACCTTATGTACTTTAAACAAATGGCCTGCAAAAATGCAATAAAAAAGTGCTGTGTACAAATGTGCTGCAATCAAAGACTCTGTGTGTAGGACATGGCATATGAGGCTCTATTCTTCCTATAGCTTTCTATGGGTACTTATATATCCAGGAAGGTGTTATGTGTGCCTGTGCAACAGTCTGGCAGTATTTTAAATGCTATGTGCAAATATACAAACAGTCTGGCAGTATTATGAATGCTATGTGCAAATATGCAACATCCAGGGGTAGTATATATATATAACAAACTCACAATTTTACATAAAAAAGAGCATGAGATACAGATAATATAATATGTGCAAACTCGCAAAGGTGCAAACAAAAATGCCTGGAGTGGCTATAAAGTGGTATGTGCATAGATACAATGCTGGCCCATGTGCAAAAAGTACGCTAAGTACGGCTCCAGCGCGGACCTGAAATGCCAGGAGGACGTCCATGGACGTCTTCCACTGCGCACGCTCCAGGCGCGCCCCCTGGAGGCAGCGGCGCGCGCGCCACACGCTGCGCGAGCGTGCCCGTGGGTCGGGCGGACTCGATGTCCGTCCGAGACCCGCCGTTCACATTTAGGAGCCTCAGAATGGGGAACCGCCATTGTAAACACGGCGGTTCCCCGTTCAGTGACAGGGGACATAACAGATCTACTGATCCCTGTCACTGGGATCAGTTAGATCTGTTATGTCCCGGCCAGCCCCACCCCCCCACAGTTAGAACACACCCAGGGAACATTTGTTAACCCCTTCACTGCCCCCTGCAGGTTAACCCCTTCACTGCCAATGACATTTACACAGTAATCAGTGGACATTTAAATTTCTGATCGCTGTATAAATGTCATTGGTCCCAAAAATGTGTAAAAAATGTCCGACATGTCCGCCCCAATATCGCAGTCCCGATAAAAATCGCAGATCGCCGCCATTACTAGTAAAAAAAAAATAATAATAAAAACGCCATAAATCAATTCCCAGTTTGTAGACGCGATAACTTTTGCGCAAACCAATCAATATACGCAGATTGCAATTTTTTTTTAACAAAAATATGTAGAAGAATATATGTCGGCCAAAACTGATGAATAATTTTTTTAATGGATTTGTACTTTAGCAAAAAGTAAAAAATATTGTTCTTTTTTGCAAAATTGTCGCTCATTTTTTGTTTATAACGGCGACGCAGAGGGGGTCACATACCACCAAAAGAAAGCTCTATTTGTGGGGAAAAAAGGACGCAAATTTTATTTGGGTACAACGTCGCACGACCGCGCAATTGTCATTCAAAATGCGACAGCGCTGAAAGCCAAAAATTGGTCTGGGCAGGAGGGGGGTTTAAGTGCCGGGTAAGGAAGGGGTTAATTAATAATTCTGCCTGGTAGAGTATAGCATGTTATGTCCTCTGTGCCTAGTCTTACCACAAAGAGTTAATCCAACTGTGAGTAATGGGCTTATCTTTTTTCAGGAAGAGAAAGTCCACTAACAGGGAAATACACAGTCGTTCCGCCCCTTGCTCTGTGAGTGACAAGCAATTTGCTTATCTCCTTCACACAGCAGAGAACGTTTTACCCTCCCCCTCCCTCCCTCCTCAATGTCTCAGTATAGAGGTGGGTGGGGAGGCTTGTGACATCACCAATCCACCCACCAATCTCCAGCAAACACAGACACCCTCTGATTTCAGAGTTTTACAGAGCTGCTAGTGCTTACAGGAAGGACATTTGAAAGGTAGGGATAGATACAGGAGGCTTGCATGTGCATATACATTAATACTGTGTCATTAGTTTATACTGGGTGGGTGGTGGGTTTACATCCACTTTAAGAAGAACTAAATAATTTTGTTTAATGGAAGAAAATCAGAATATAACACACATTTGTTGAAAACACTAAATACTGTACAACCAATAATATATCAATCTTTTTTACATACAGTATGAAAGAACCAATATCCACTACTTCACTATGTAATTCTAATGTAAAGGATTTTCTATTCATATTTATTGTTCAATAGATTTTAATAATTGTATCAAATTTACAAAATGAACATGCCGATTGCACACAGGTAGGTGGAAAAACTGAATGGACATTACCATCTGAAAGCACCATTATAACGTGATTTATGGCACTTGGTCACATTCCATTCAATACAGCAAAAAGCACAAGAAGTGTTCTGTGTAGCATTATAGGCCTAAAGTGTCCACCTTTCTTTTATACAAAGAATGACAAGATCTAATTATACATTCAATGTGTGTGGAGTGATGCTCCAATGTAAAGTATTTGGCAGAGGGGAAAGTAGAATCAAGGGAAGAAAAAGAGATAGGGAATATTTTGTTGTGCATCTGCCTGTACACTGTATTTGTACCTCTTTTTCCAACAAAATAAAACATATTGAAAAGAGAAAAAGAGATGGATAGAAGGAAAAGGCTAGAGGAGGGAGGAAGGGATAAAAGGAGAGGAGGGAGGTACAAGTAGACACTGAGAAAGGGTACTGAGCCTAGGTAGGGAGGGTTAGAGAAGACAGAGATTGTATGGCAGACTTCCAACTAAGAATGCATGATAAAGGGGTAGACAAAGAACAGCATACTTTGGGAGCACATGGTTGAGGCTTTTAGTGTTGCTGTTAAAAGCAAGTGGAATATAGTGATCTATCCACAGGGATTTTATATATTGTAAGCGTGCGGGGTGATTAGAGTCAAGTGGTGCATGCGACTTCCAGAAACGTGCCACTCCAGACTGCGTTTTTAAGGGCACGGCAGCCCATTTTTATTTAAAGGAAACAAAAAAGTTCAAACAAATAGTAATCTTACATCGCAGGGGATTCCACCATCACTGTATAAACACAAACTTCAGCCTTCTGGCTTACTCACTGTCAGCTTCGCGCTGTTCGGTCGCAGGCCACATCTGCCTGCTACAGACGAGCATGCACAGACTGCCACCTGCAGCCTTAGACTCCTCGAGACCTCTCTGTCTCTTTCTCTCATGGAGCCGTCTCCTCCTGGGACCCTCCTGACCTCCTAGACCAGGCTTCCTGTCTGCCAGGCAGAGCTGTCTCCAAGTGTGAGCCCTGAGCTCTCTACCTGGGAGGATTATGAAGCCAGCCCACAGGTGTGTAATCAGCATGCCTGCTAAAACCCACATAGACTGCCAAAACACAGCGCAACACGGGGTCGCCTCTCCACAATATATATATATATATATATATATATATATATATTTATATATTGTTTATACAATTATTATTATTATTTTGGATAGTGTGGCAAAGAGTGCAAAGGTAGCCCCCAAGAAACCCAAGGACTTTTTTGAAATTCCCCCATCCATCTCCCAGTGACAGTGCTAAAGCCTCAGAATTGGTGTCACCTTCTCAGCTTTAACAAAAGTGCTAGTTATTTAAATTGATCCCTCACTGTGGATTTAAGGACACCATAAACAATAAGTGATGATTTTTCACAGTAATATTTGTTTTATGAAACAGGCTGGAACATTCTGGAACAATACTTTTGGGCTACTAGTAATATTCTAGTGCCTTGTGTAGCATGCGCTAGAGTTTGTAAAATTGCAGAAGATGGTCGGGATACATTTGAAAGAACAAGAGTTTAAAATATTTTGAAGATGCAGCGCAACCTATAAAAAAAAGAAACCTTGAACAAGTCAAAAATAAAGGACACATAATCAAAGCCACACTTGTTCACAGGAACTATTTAAGTATTTAAAGTATCACTGTCATGAGAGAAATATGTGGGATGCTTCACTGGCTTCTTGCTTAAAGGGTCATTAAACCCACATCATTAAAAAGATCAATAAATGGTGTATTCCATGCTGTTCATACTCACTCAGTCTCTATGGGATTCATTTTCTGTATTCTGGTTTTCTGTATTCTGTAAACCTGGTTGATCCTGCTCTCTATCTCCTCCTTCTGTCCATTTCCCCACTGCAGTTGGGGATTTTGCAGAGCAGTGTTGGCAGCTAGTGCACATGCTCAGTTTTTAGTGTAGAGTCACACATGTGGGCATATACACAGCGGTAAATTACAGCCCACTCTCTCCCTCCTCTCCCATGCCCACTAACCAGCTAAACATAATAGGGGTGGGATATTACATGTAGATTGATGGAGGCGTCATCTCCCTGTTATTCGAAGTCACAGACTGGAGGGGCGTGACACAGCCTGTGACTGGCAGAAATCCGCCCACAGTTAATTGATATTATATATTTATTTTTACTTTGTATCCCAAAGACAGTTTTTTTTTTATTTTGAACATGTGAGCAGCAGCAGAGGACTAGAAGCTCCTCTTGCTTATGTTTCCCTGCAGACAGGCTGGGAAAGAGCTGAGTAATGTGACAGCTATATATCAATTAGGAAAAAAGGTAATTGAATGTTTGATTTTGAATTAAAATAATTACAGTGCCATCATCCACATACAGAAAGAGAAGGGATGGTGTAATATAAACAGTGTGTGTTAAGTATCACTTTAAAGGATAAGTTCACCTTTATGAAAAAAAATAATTAACCTCCCTGGCGATATGATTATGTCAGATTTTTGGTGCTGAAAGCGTTACGATTATTTTGCTTGGAAATTTGGCGTTTTATATTGTAGGCCTGTAATTCTTAGGAATAGCTCACTTAAATCTGTCCAAACAAGAGTCTAGTAGACATCCCGGGTATGAAAAAGTTTGAAACATGAAATCATAAATTATAATATAATAAATAACTATAAATAATTATCAAAAATAATAATGTAATAGTAATAACATTTATTCAATAATGTAATCAAACCAAAACACTGAAATTTGCTCAGTTGCAGAATTGTCGCTGTTGCCACTTTCAGTTTCTGATGATAAATTTCCCCAAAAATCAGTATCACCCAATTCTGCAAATGATTCTTATTTACTATCGGTGTTTTCTAGCTGATCAGAAACCACTTTTGAGGTAAAGGGACACTTTTTGGTTGCCATGGACATTCTCATGTTTCCAGACAGAAAGAATGACATATATAATATAAAAGTGCATGCAGGGCTCTGGGCAAACCACTAGGGACAAAGGGGATGTGAAATGATTTCATACAGTAATGTAATCTTACAGATTACAGTGTACTGCGTGTTTCACTATTTGAATTTGCCGCCGGGCTCCGTCCCTGTGCGACGCGACGCTCGCAGGGAACGGAGCCCGGCACACAGAGGCATCGGGTGGAGGGACAGACACGCTGACACCGCGGGAGGACATCGCTGGATCCAGGGGACAAGGTGAGTAACCCAGCCTGGATCCAGCAATGCAATCCCGAGTGTGGCTCCGGGTTACTGCTAATGGTACTGAAATTCCACCCCGAGCCACACTTGGGATTACCGCCAGGGAGGTTAATGCACATATTTTTGCAGGAAAAAAAATGCATTTATTTTTTCATGGGACCCTGAGGGCAGGTTCACACCTAGGCGACTTGTGTTACCCCAAGTCGCCTCAAGTCGCTTGACATGAGAAATCCCACTGAAATTAATGGGAGCAGTCTTAATATACGCTATTCAAGATGCTCTGACTTCAAGGCAACTTCAGAAAAGGTTCCTGTACTACCTCAACGACATGTGCCCATAGAATTCAATGGCAGTCGCCTCCAAGTCGGATCCCCCATTACTATTGAAGCGACTTTACAGTAAAAACTAAATTTTTTTTAAGGCAAACCCCTCCCTCTCTCCTCTGATTGGCCACAGGCAAAATCGCCTGGCATGGAGGTCACTTCCGGTCGTGTTGTAAGTTGCACTGAAGTCGCATTGAACTCACTTTCAAATTGCCTAGCAAAGTCACCTCTGAAGTCGGATCGCCTAGGTGTGAACCGGCCCTGAAGAGCATTGCCCCTGTGAGCCACACAATCCAAAAACAAATATGCAGCAAATGCAGGTTAGAGACTTTTTAATTTGCTATGGAATGGATACTGTTTATTTACATTCACATTAGCTTATTAAATAAATTGAACCAATGTTCATTTTCAATAATCACGTGACTTAAAAAAAAAAAAGATTTTTGCTTGCATGTGGAAAATTGGATAACAAGTGAACACAGCTTCACCTTATTTACTGAGCTAAGGGAACTTTCACATTGCTAAGTGAATAGCATCTATTCCTTTAGTAAATAAACCTCCAGAATTCTTTATCACTACATTTGCTCAGTCAGTGAGCCAGAAAGTAGTGGAGCCAGACAAAGCATGGCACCCAGTCAAGTAGCATTTTTAGAATGAGAAATAATCATTGGCAGCCCATATATTAACCTTGGCTGTCTTAAAGTGGATGTAAACCCGCCACCCACCCAGTATAAACTAATGACACAGTATTAATGTATATATACATGCAAGCCTCCTGCATCTATCCCTACCTTGCAAGTGTCCTTCCTGTAAGCACTAGCAGCTCTGTAAAACTCTGAAATCACAGAGGGTGTCTGTGTTTGCTGGAGTTTGGTGGGTGGAGTTGTGATGTCACAAGCCTCCCCACCCACCTCTATACTGAGACATTGAGGAGGGAGGGAGGGGGGAGTGTAAAACTTTCTCTGCTGTGTGAAGGAGATAAGCAAATTGCTTGTCACTCATAGAGCAAGGGGCGGATTGACTGTGTATTTCCCTGTTAGTCGGAATTTCTCTTCCTGAAAAAAGATAAGCTCATTACTCAAAGCTGAATTAACTCTTTGTGGCAAGACTAGGCACAGATGATATGACATGCTGTACTCTACCAGGCAGAATTATTAATTACATTTTTTTTTTCGGGTTTACATCCACTTTAAGTAGTAAGTTCATTAAACTAAATGTGCTTTAAAAAAGGATGCAAATATAATGTAATAGTTATTAATTTATATGTGCTTATCCATTTTGGCTCTGTTTACAAAAAGGAACCTGTGTGGTTTTATTGCTTGTGAACAATAAAGCTGTTTGCATAATTTTGCAGCAATCCAATAAAAGCTCTAAAACAGTCATCATTTTGCTACAATTGTTTTGCACTCTGCTGGGTGAAAAAATAAATAAATATATATATAAACACATAAAAAGAATAGAAGCAAATGCATCTCTTTTGCAACCAACTATTAATCTGCATAATTATTTGAGCCAAGGGCACAGATGGAGCACTGAATGTGAATGGGGAGCTGTGTTATGAATATTTGTCACGTTCCTGGGTTATTGTTATTCTGCATATGTACTTTTATATCAAACAGCTAAGTGATTTTATGGAAAATAAAGTTGTCTTAGTTTGCAAGGGCCAATGGCAAACAGTGTTTAGTGAATTATGTATAAAAGACAAAAACAAGGCAATGGTAATGTATTAAAATTTTTTCGCACAGTTTGATATAGGGAAAATAATACAATTGGAGTGACCTTCTCAGCTGTAATAAAAGTGAAAGAAAAATATAATGATATAAATATGTTATTATTAATGTCATATTTTATTTGCGGTGGAGAACAATTGTTCTGCATAGTGTTAGTATCTCAAATATATGTTACTTCACTCTTTTCTACCATCCATAAAACACTACACTTCACAATGATGGAGAATGTTGTTACAATAGCAATCAATCAAACACTGGCAGTAAGAAAATTGTAGATTAAAATTTGATTGCTATGAGCAATGCATTCCACTTTTAAAGCTTGTATAAATACAGCCCATTTTTTTTTTTAAATGGCAAACACTATTTTCTGTGAGGATCATTTCTAAAGGCTTGGTTCACACTGGTACGCTGCGGTTTGGGTGCAACCGAAAATGAATGTGCACTTTTTTTTTTTTTTTTTTTTTTTACGTTTTCTTAGGGATTATATTAAAGCTTTATTCAATATAACACAATCAAAAAGGAGAAAAAGGAAACCCTTCCTATACCTCCCAGTATAATCTTTACCACCCCTTCCCTCCCCCCCAAAAAATAAAAGGCAAAATCCCCCCCTCCTTTCTAGGCTCCCACCTTTTCCCTCCTTAATCTCCCCCAAATAGCCAGTTCTCTACTTACTCAAGAATATGATATTTCCATGTGTTCTCATTCTCCTATATCCAACATTTCCATGTACCTCCCAGATTTCTTAAAATCCAACCATTTTCCCCAAGTATCATTATATCTCTCTATTAAATCCTCCCCTGCATGTATTGTCTCTTCAGTGGAGCATATCTGATCAATTTTTAGTATCCATTCCTTCACACTTGGATTATTTTTTGTGTACGCCAGTACCTGGGAATCAGGCCTTTAGCTGCATTTAATAGGTGTGGTACCAGAGATATGCTATACTGTGCTATAGATTTGTCAGTTTTATAAAATAGACATCCCTAGATAGACATCCCTAGGGTTCAGTCTGCATGTGCTCCCCTGTAAATCTCCCTCCAGAAGGCCTGTACATTCACACCACAAGTGCGCAAAAGTTCCTGGCGAACCACATCCCCTCCAACATAGAGGGGATACATCCGCCCTGAAACTCCGCACCCTCACCGGGGTCACATACCATCTAGCAAAGAGTTTAAAACTCATTTCTGTCGTCCTAGTGCTAGTTTTAGTATTCTCCTCTTCTGATGCTCATTTAATCTTACCCCCAGGTCCTGCTCCCATTTCCCAAGATAGAGCGGGAACTCGGATTCTGTTTCTTTCACTAGTACCTTATATATTTTTGAAAGGCTATGCTGGACACTAGACGGGGAGCTAAGCAGTTTTTCTATTGGCTTAAAGTGGATGTAAACCCACCACCCACCCAGTATAAACTAATGACACAGTATTAATGTATATACATGCAAGCCTCCTGCATCTATCCCTACCTTGTCGTTCCTGTAAGCACTAGCAGCTCTGTAAAACGCTGAAATCAGAGGGTGTCTGTGTTTGCTGGAGATTGGTGGGTGGAGTTGTGATGTCACAAGCCTCCCCACCCACCTCTATACCGAGTCATTGAGGAGGGAGGGAGGGGGGGAGTGTAAAACTTTCTCTGCTGTGTGAAGGAGATAAGCAAATTGCTTGTCACTCACAGAGCAAAGGGCGGAACGACTGTGTATTTCCCTGTTAGTCGGACTTTCTCTTCCTGAAAAAAGATAAGCTCATTACTCACAGGTGGATTAACTCTTTGTGGCAAGACTAGGCACAGATGACATAACATGCTATATTCTACCAGGCAGAATTATTAATTACATTTTTTTTTTTCGGGTTTACATCCACTTTAGATTGATCTTTTTCACGTAATGGTTGTGGAAACGTCTGTGCAAAATGTTGTATTTGTGCATGTCTCCATTTTTCTAGTGGTATACTACCCTACTTTTGCTTTAATTCAGAAAATGAACAGATCCTGCCCCCTATCATCGCATCTTGTAACTGTATTGTCTCCTTTTTTGCCCATCTAAAAAAATATAAATAATCCTCTTTCCCGGGTGAGAAATAATTTGTATCTATTAATGAAATCAAAGGTGAATTGTGCTCCCAGTGATAGTACCTACACAGGCTATCCCATATTCTAAAAACATTTTCTGTCAGTGCATTTGTGCTATTTTCTAAATCTCAATATGGTCGTGGGATCCAAACCATCTTACCTAAATCTACTTTACTTTGTGCAAACTCTATCTCAACCCAACTTTTATTTTTATTATTGTGAATCCAATCTGTAACTGTGAAATAGTGACCGCCTGATAGTACTTTTTAAGATCTAGCAATGCCAGCCTACCTGCTTTCTTCTCCTTAGCTAGAACAACATATGAAATCCTAGGGCGTCTATGTACTCTTATGTACTTGAGTATAATAGTTCTAAGTTTCTTAAAATATTCCTGAGGAAGGGTAATCGGAAGCATTTGAAATTTATAAAGCACTTTAGGCATAATGCTCATTTTGAATGCATTTATTCTACCCAACCAAGAAATGGGCCTGTATTTGAGGGAGTTTACGTTTTCTTTAATTATGTTACGTTAGGGAATATAATTAGCCTTATACAGTGCCTTCAATGATGTTTAATTCAGAGGTACCCCAGTTCTTCCTTAAGCCACACAAAGGTAAACATAGGCTGGATTGCCAACTTCTCTCTTTGCAGCACTGTTATATTCAAAATCTCTGATTTCAATGTATTCATTTTAAAATTTGATAGTGACCCATATCTCCTTACTTGGAATGAATGTGCACTTTACACACGGTTTCATATGCGCTTCCATTGACTTATATTAGATCGTGTGTTTTCATAAAAATGCATGCTGCATTTTTAGGCTGGGTTTACAGCTAATACGGATGAGGCTCACAGCAGGGGACAGGTGCGTCCCTTTTCTCGGTTTCAGGGATGAATCAGGCCCAAAATGTTGCCTGATTTGGGACCTGAAACTGAGTAAAAGACGCACAGGACTCCTGTGCAATCCACTCCGCAGTCACCCGGAGATGTGTGAATCGACTACTGAGAGCCGGGTACAATCTCCTGTCATGCCAATTGGATGTGTGAACCCAGCCTGAATGTGCTTTTAGTAGACGCACGGTCTAACTGAAGTCAATGGAAGTGCACCTATAACCGCATGTAAAACTCGGATACAATTGCGCTGCACCCAAACTGCAACACAACCGTGTGAACCTAAAGCCCCATATACAGAATGTTGGGAGATACTTGCCGGTACAAAAAATACCGGCTGACATTCTGCCGGTGTGTGTCGGTCTGTTCGCTTCTGTCGGACGTGCATTCTGGAAAACCAGCAGCCAACCGACTCCCGATCAGTGCTCTCAGCCAATGCCAGAGAGATACTAGTATCGGTATCTGTGGCGATATCGAGCATTTTCAGGAGTACTTGTACTCCTGCAAATGCTCCTGATGCCTAGTCCGATACCTAAACACTCAGAGATGATCGGTGCAATGGTGTGGGAAGTTACGATCAACAATCTCCCTGTGTGGCTTTCAATAAAGCAGGTGACAGCCGCTTCTCCTCCTCTCCCCTCCATGGCTTTCAGCTGCTTTATTAAAAGCCACACAGGGAGATTGGTGATCTAACTTCCCCCCACCGCAGCACTGAGTGTCCCGTTTCCTCCTCCGTGGACTCCTCCGGTCCCCCCGTGTCCTCCTCCGGTCCGCCACTGTGTGCTCCTCCGGTGCCCCCTGTGTCCTCCTCCAATCCCCCTCCATGTGCTCCTTTGTGTGCTCCTCCGGTCCTCCTCCGGTCCCCCCCTTTCTCTGGTCCCCCTCTGTGCTCCTCCGCCCCCCTCCTAGATCTTTCAGGATGGAGAGAGGAGGAAGGAGCCGGTAAATTTGTAATTTACCGGCTCCTTCCTTTTGTGAATGGACAGAGTCACTGTTTATGATGCTTCAGTTTATGAATGGAGAGGAGCCTCTGTCTCCTGTCCATTCATTTCAGCGCAGCTGAGGCTGCAGAGAAAGGGACTGGGGAATCTCTATCCTCAGTCCCTTTCCATGTCTTAAAAGGGAGATGTCAGGGGTCTGTTCAGACCCCTGATATCTCACCAGAGCCCCCCTACCCCCCAACAGGGTTGATTAAAAAAAAAAAAAAGGAAATATTGTAATAAATAAATATTTCAAAGTAAAATTGTAAAAATAACAACAAATAATAAAAAAAAAACACTGACACTGACTGTTCCCCCCCCCCCCGCAAAAAAAGGAAAACATTGTAAAACAAATAAAATATATATATATATATATATATTTAAATTGTAAAAAAAAAAATAATTAATTGTAAAAATGTAAAAAAAATAAATAAAACAAAAATAAAAAAGCTACTGACACAGTCCACGCCTCATCAGTGCTGCATATTAGTGCCACTGTCACATGACATTAAAAAAGTATTGGTACTCGGTATCGGCGAGTACTTGAAAAAAAGTATCGGTACTTGTACTCGGTCTTAAAAAAGTGGTATTGGTGCCACCCTACTAACACAATTATGCCTTTTAGATCTGGTGTACACTGTGTTTGACTGCAACCGTCTCACTTTGATTACTTATGTATACACTGCTAGCTAAACAACTCAAGCAAATAGTATATATAGAGAGTTTAAAGGGAAACAGTAAAATGTATCTCTGCCCTCAGTTACATTGTACACCTTTCTAAATAGGCAAAGCATATCCTCCCCAAATCTCCTTTTGTCTTTTGTCTGCATAGGACATTCCAACTCTCTGATCATGGGATCAGAAGCATTGCATACATCCTGGCTTAATGGGGTTATCTTTTATCTACACATACCAGGACTCGGGGCCACATAAACAAGGTATAGACTCAATAGACAATAATCTCCCCCTATATAAAGCATTAAGACTTTGTCTATCAACTTTAGATTTGGGCGCCAGTTCACAAAATAAAAAAAATCACAGAACCGCAGAGAAAACCAACTAAAGTAATAAGAGGCATGTCAGACCTCAGATATCAGAAAATATCTGAACAGAATTTATTCTCCTTTAAGAAAAGGGGGATATGGTCACATTGAATACATACATACATAAATGTTTACATTAAAGTGCCTTTACTATGATATAATTATGGAGGCTGCCATTGTAGGCTTCCCTCTAGCATTGCTAGGCGCCGGGCATTGTCTGACTTCAGCATGCTTCAGTCACTGTCCCAGAAAACAATCATGCTACAAAAGAGTGTCAGAAAAGTATCAGAACTTCTTGTTCTCTATACTTGTTCCAGGTCAGCAACACAAACAGTGCTGAAGTCAAAGCATCAGAATGACATCCAGGGAACTAAAATTCTCCAAGCAGAGTTTAATAATGGCAGTCTCCATGAATCTCTCATGGCATTGCAAAAGACAAGGAGCACCCTTTGCTCCTGAAGGAAAAAATGTTTAACCTTCTGGGCTAAGATGGCAGACACCATAATGGATGGGAGATATTTGTCACCCAGAATACAATTGGGGTGGTCATGGGTTCCAGGGAAGCTCAAGGAGGAAATTAGGTTAGTGTCCCTTTAAAAAGCGGGTGATAAAATTTCTCTGTTGGGCCTGAAGTCTGAGCTGTAGAAAAAGTTGCCCTCTAACTTCATATGGTCTCTTAGATTGTAAGCTTGCAGGAGCAGGGCCCCTCTAACCCTCTTGTTTTGAATTGTACTGTTGCTGTATTGTCTCTCTTTATATTGTAAAGCTCTGCGCAAACTGTTGGCGCTATATAAATCCTGTATAATAATAATATAATAATATGGTATAACAGTCACGTCAGACTGTCCCATTACAACCTTATCAGAAGTGAAGAAAGAGGAGTTGCCATTTTACCAGATCTGGATATACACTACAAAGCAGCAGTTCTTTTGGGGGTCCTAGACTGCTTTCACCAGGTAACCAATGAAGTGTTGATAGCCCTGCACTTTCAGCTTTTACCACTCCACCCCAAGGCAGGGTTGTGGCTACCTCCATCTTATTGTAGATCCTCTGTCTGCCCTGTGCTAGTCATTTACATACTTCATTGCTATAAAAACATTTTATCTTATCATGAGCCCATTGTCCCCTCTGCTTCAGAGCAATAAGCCTTCACACACCCAGTACACTGGGTTGGAACAATAGTGTTTGGCCAAAATTGTGACATATCACATCAAACACCTCTCTAATCCATGCAAGAAATTATATCTACATGCCCATCTCATAGACTACTATAGCTCTCTTGTAGGCAACCACAGAGTTTCCACAACTCTGCTTCCTCACTCAAAAATGCATAGACCGTTCACATCCTTTGAAAGTTTCTGTATAACTTCTTACCTACCCACACATATTATAACTCTATATACTCTACCATCTCTTCTTAGACTACATCCAAACAGACCCCCCAACTACATTCAGCTATGAGAGAAGAAAGTAGGTGTCTCCCTATCTCAGGACAAAAGTTGGGAAAAGGTGTACTTATGACACATAAAATGCCCATCTCAAGTACTGCACAGGGGTAATTATAAAATCATAAGTAGATGGGGGTCAGCAAGCCAACTGACTCTATATACATATGTGGTGGGCCTGTGAATCAATGAAATTATGGGACATCGTTTTCAATATTTACAATTAATCATAGCTTCATCCCTAACTTTCTGAAAATTGCCTTGTTCTCCATACTACTGGTACCTACATTTCTTTCCTTGCCACCATGAGACAAATCATGCCTTGACAATGGTAATCAACCCCAATTCCTCCCTTTTCAGAATAGGTAGAATGCTTAAAGTGATTGTAAAGTCTTGTTTTGTGTTTTTTTTTTTAAATAACAACCATGCTATACTTACCTCCTCTGTGCAGTTGGTTTTGCACAGAGCAGCCCGATCCTCCTTTTCTCGGGTCCCTCTTTGCTGCTCCTGGCCCCTTCCTCCTATCCCAGCCAGCAGCTTTCTATGGGGGCACCCGAGCCAAGTCAGAGCTCCGTGCGTCCATTCATACACAGAGTCCCAACCCGGTCCACCCCCTCTCTTCCCTGATTGGATGACTAACTTTGATTGGCAGCCGTGAGAGCCAATGGCACCGCTGCTGTGTCTCAGCCAATCAGGAGGAGTGTACCGGACAGTTTAGACATTTGTGGACATCGCTGGAGAAAGAAGGGGCTCAGGTAAGTAATTAGGAGGGTGCTGGGGGAGCAGCTACACACAAAGGGTTTTTTTATTTTAATGCATAGAATGAATTAAGATAAAAAAAACTGCCTTTACAACCCCTTTAAAAGAAACTGTGCACCTAGTGGCCCAAGACGAAAATAGAATGGAATCATATTTGAATACTTGAATGGATTGGTAATGACTTGGGACCCTGAGGACTTCAAAAAACGTATCCCTGGTTCACCTAGGATGCAGAATTAGTGCTGTCCCTATGTCTTTTTTACTATAAAAAGCATTTTTCTTCAACTACCACAGTTACTCTTCGTTCCTATATGGGAAGCCTAATCACCCTGACCCTCTCTTTTTTTTTTGGTCGGTGAGTGCCATCATAAGCATCAATAATATAATGTTCTAGAAAAAAAAAAACACATAGTCGTACATTAACCAAGTACATATTGAGTCACTGCTCATAGCCAGAAGTTCTGGGCTAAGTATCATGGGCCAGTGCGCCTGTGGAGAAAAACAGAAAGCAAAAAAGCACTTATAAACCAAGAAGAGAAATAGCACTTATAAACCAACAAGAGAACAAATAGAGTAAGAAGTGAAAAAGAGGTGAGAAGAAGTAAAAAAGAGAAGAATAGGAAAAAAAAGGGGGGGAATGGAGAAGAGAGAGGTGACCCCCCTATTCCACTGCCTAGGAGTACCCCCCTGACCCTCTCTTAAAGCGGAGGTCCGCCAGGGAAAAAAAAATTAAAAGTCAGCAGCTACACATACAGTAGCTGCTGACTTTTAATAATAGGACACTTACCTGTCCTGCAGTCCAGCGATGTCTGCACCCGCTGCCAATCTTCGGATTGGGGGACAGGTGCAGCCGCCTCCATTGTGGGTAAGGGAACCCGGACGTGTAGCATTACAGCTTCAAGCCGGGCAGCTTACTGCACATTCGCGAGGCTCCTCTGCGCTCTGCTATTGGCCAGGCGGCCAGTAGCAGAGTGAGCAGGGAGGAGGGAGCCGGGCTGCTAACGTCAGAGGTCGCGGCGGCCGGCCAGAGCTCCCGGATGTGTGGGAAAGGACACCTGTCTAAAGACAGGTGTCCTCTTCCCCCCCCCCCCCGAAAGGTGCCAAATGTGACACCTGAGGGGGGGAGGAATCCAACCAGCAGAACTTCAACTTTTGGGTGGAACTCCGCTTTAAACTGGCCATGCATGGATCAAAATTAGGCAGGTTCAGCAGGAACAAGCCAAATTTTGATCCATGTATGGGCTAGCTGGTTGTACACGAGTCAACCTATCGATCAGCTCGTGCACAGCCAGCCTGTTGGGTGTCCCCCGAATGATTAACGCAGCTGGCTATAGCCGCCAGTACAAATCATTTTGGGTACTCCCCACCAGCAAAACACAATAGAATCTAGCAAATTTCTTTCCTTCCAATGCATGGTAGAAGGAAAGAAATTTGCATAATCTATGGCCTGTCTTACTTTTTATCTCTCTGACCCTCTCTCTTTCTTTCTCCCTCCCTTACCTATTACTTTCCTCTCTTCATCTCTTCCCTTCCATCTCTCCTCCCCTTATCTCCACCCTATCCCCTCCTCTAGTACTAGGTTTCACACCCACCATTTAATTACTCTTCATTCTACATTACTTTTTCTCACCACATTTATTACACATATTCAAAACACAACTGAAAAGCACAATCTTTTTACATATCCCTACCCAGACCCTACCTTTTTATATATACTTATTGTCGTAAAGGCTACATTCACCTTTTGGGAAAAAAAAATGTAATATTTTTTCCCGCAGGAGCCTGGAAAGCATTGCACCCAAGATCAGGTGCAATGTCAGGCTCCTGCAGGCTCTCAGTATAGCTGCCTGTCCGTACCTCCTGTATGCCTTCTAAAGGAAACAATGGACCAAATAAATATTGTTGGAGATTGTTAACTGGAAATATTGCTGATCGGAAAACTATAGCATGCAAAGAGAAAAATCATAAAAGGTCATTAAAATTCTAATTTTACGTACATTTAGCTTGCAGTTAGTGACAGTAAAAATGGTTCACAGGAAGGTGTAAAAATAGGTTATATAAACATTAACAGTGCACTAAAACCGCTCAGACTAGTCCTTCTGCTTAGAAAATGACTGATTAATTTGAAATCAGTTTACAAAAAAATCAGTTAACCAAAGACAGGAAAATTGGCTGCAGCTTTCTATTGTGTCTGCAGCAATAGCAAACATAACATTGCTTGCATCTCTGCAAATTATTTCCCTTTTCCTTCTTCTGTTTCCTCAGTTGTTGTGCATAAAATAAAATCAATAAAAATGCTGGTGGCTTGAATACGCTAGGAAAAGCAGCCAGATAAATATATAAGCTGTGGAAAATGTATGTTTTCCCCCCTCCTGCTGGTGTACTGGGAGCTGTGACGTGCAGTCATTTACAATATAACACCACTTAGGGGTGCGAGATTCAGAGGCTATTGGTGGAGTTACTGAAGAGATAGAAGACATTAGCAATGACATAGTTGCTTGATTGAGCCCCCAGAGGCCTGGTGCCAACAAGATTAAATCAAGAATGTATCTGTTCTGTGTCCGGGGGGAATTTTGATTAGGCAGCTTTGGAGAAACGAACAGACGCAGGGTTGTGAGGGTAATTGTTCCTAAAAAAAGGGAGCAGGGAAGGATTTCAGATTTGGATACTGAAACAAATCATCTACCTAGCTTGTTAACAGGAACATATTATTTTTATTTAAGCAAAGTAAGCAATAACATGGAGTAGTACACACCGCCTGTGACAGCAGGCTCATATTTCTAGTGAAGCCAAAATCCCGGGAGGGTGGCAGATACACATTTTTTGAAGATCCAAAGTATTGGTAGGCAGCACACAGAAGTAGTCTCAATGTAATTTTCTGGTTAAAGCTGAACTCCAGCCTTAGGCCGGCCATAGACAGTTCATATTTCAGCTATTTCAATAGAAACCGGCCGAGATGTGACCGTGTGTGGGGAGGCTGAATGTACCGAGTTGATAGAGCAATCAACTTGGGTACAACCAGCCTGCCAGATTCACTTGCGATTATCATTAGTGGGTGCTATAGCCGCTAGCAATAATGACTGTCTTCTCCCGGCAGGGATGGCTACACCAGTGTACTGTAGCTAAAGAAGAGCAATGCTGTCACCATAGGACAGGAAGTGTGTAAGGTAACCTGGGCAGGGCTGATAATACTGCTTGAGATAACACAGCAGAATGCAAAGAAAACAGGACATTGCTGGATTCCTGTCAGGATCAATAGGTATTATTGAACCTTTTGGACATACATAACAAAACACTTTTCATGGTATATTTAACAGAGCAAAAGGGAACAAACAGAATTGTATTGTTAGGTTCCCCTTAAAGTGTATGTAAAGCCTATCACCAAGCATAACCCTGAAAGGTAATCTTGGACATGAAAACTGGACACATTTAGGGGTAACTGCAGTAGGAAATGGTGTAAGAGATAATAGTTTGCCAGGGTTCTTTAAGTGCATTATGCAATGAAATGTGTCTATGTGCCATCTTTTGCATAACCTACACTTTGCAGACTTTCAAATGATAGGGGTACAGGGGTGCACTGCTACAACAGATTGTACATTTTCACTGATTGGCAATTGAAGGTGCCTAGTTTCTGAGCACAAGCTATGTGTGCTATGTCTTCTGACACATTCACTTTAAACCATGTACTAATTTAATAATTATTTTCCACATTTGAACTATAGTTCTATCTGCATGCAATTACACTCTGTAAATTGCCCCCGTTAGCATCTTGTGACACCGTGAGGCTGTTCATATGGAGAAGAACACCATTTGGCCCTGCAGCCTCAACAGAAGGTATTGCACTATTAGTATTGCTCTTGATATGCAAAGACTACAATGATCACAAACCATTTTCCTAACTAGGGCTTGGCCAGATTACTGTGTCTCTTTTCTATGCTGGTTGATATTACATGCTGACTTTTCCTAAATTGGACCTGGCCATGGCCCTCTCAAATAACAAAGACAAAGTCAAATAAAAAAAAAACAAATAAATAACCCAGCTGTGTAACTTTTTTTTTACTCATTTCACAGTCACTTTCTGTATAGTAAGCACTAGTGGCAGCTGGTGCTCAATTTTTTTTGGGGGGGTATACAACCCCCCGCCAGGTCCACATTCACCCCACCCACGGTCGTGGCTTCCCTGGCTTCTCCTTCTTCCAGCTAATCCAGTCTTAAGATCTGCCTCCTGTCCTGACTGGCTGGGAGGAGAAGCCGCCATTAGCGAATATTGATTAGTCAATGTCACAAGTGGGTGGGTTTAGCACTGCGCCCCGAGCCCAACCTTTTGGAAGCTAATTAGAGCCTCAGGCCCTAATCATGTGCTTCCAAAAAAAAATGAACAAAAACCTATTTGTCCAGTGTCCGCATGGAAATTAGGGGGGCAGCGTGCCCCTTATGGATCGGCCACCGATGGTAAGCACACCAACAATTGGCACAAATTTTGCCTTTGGAACAATTAAGAATTTAGGATCAACTTGCTTCAGTCCAGGACAGCCGTAGATTACTTTGTATATACATATACGCAATGATGTGCCCCCTTACTCTTTTTTTGCCTGTCATCTGTTATTTTTCAAACTAACTATATGCTATACTGTATGTCTTGCACCACAAAAGCCATTGCTCCATTCTGAAATCAATGACCATTATAAATGAGAATCCTTTAGAGCTTTAAAGTGATACTAAAGTTTTTTTTTTTAAAAACAAACATGTCATACTTACCTGCTCTGTAACATTTTTGCACAGAGCAGCCCTGATCCTCTTCTTCTCGGGTCCCCTGCCGGCGCTCCTGGCTCCTCACTGTATCCCAGCTAACAAGGATGGAGAGACCCGGGAGAGCCGCTGTTCTCATGCATCACTGGATTGGGATTGGGCTTGGGTAAGTAGTAAGGGGGCTGAAGGGGGAGCTGCAAACTGAAGGCTTTTTGCCTTCATGCATAGATGGCCTTCAGCCTTTGAAACTACTTTAAATGCCAAAGCAAAAATTGTTTGTAGTTACATTTAACTTTGCAATTACAAGCTATACAAAAGTTAAAAAGTATCCAAATAAATATTCTTTCAAATAGCAAAAAGAGGTTGGCCTTTTCTACACTAATGTAGATTTTTTGGGATGCAATTTGTTGAAAAGCAGTATCCTACACTACTATACCAGCTCTGGGAATGTTACTAGAGCAGAAACTGCAACAACATAGAGCAGCGACTGTATCATTCAGCTTCTCTCTCACTTCTTTCTCTAAGCCTCTTTTCAAGGTGACTAAATTGAAGTGGAAACAATAGCAGATGCCAAGGTGAAAGCAGTGTATGCTTGTTCTCTAGAATTCAATAGAGTGGGTAGGTCACAGGCCAGCAGGACTGCATTGTAATAATTAGCTGTATGGCAGGAATTAACCCTTTTGCAGTCAGCCACACTACCAGAATGCTGGTAGGAAAATGCAAGGGGAAAATGTCAGCTTTATGGCCTGTATTTATTGAAGCTGCAGAACTACTATGATTTTAAATATACTGTGTGTGTGTGTATATATATATATATATATATATATATATATATATCTTAAACATACACAAGCAAGTCACGGCTTTCCATGCCAACTGTCATATACCATCCTATGTAATTATAAGTCTGCTTTGGGATTCCTAAAATATATTCAGAAAATAATACCATTCAGAATAAATGCATAGTCAGAATAGCATTGATTTGTTCTTGCATTAGAGAGAACATACATATTTTTATGGCTTGAATAGCATGATTACGCTATAAGAAACTTATCATAATCATGCAACCACACGGGAACTAGTTTTGAAACAGTGCCAGATATAAATTAAAAGATAACTTTCACCTTGTTTAACAAAGCAGGAACGTTTAACATCATTTAACGTTTGTATCAAGTTGGTCTATAAACATGAGCTGAGCTGGTAAACAGTTAATCTCCCTTTTTGCCTACCTCAAATGGTAGCATCTGAATGTCGCACGCAAGAGAACGCTGCGAGGATGGGGGTGTGTCAGTCAGTTCAGCAATATGAATGGCTGACACGCTCTGGTTGCTTTATAATGGTTTAAATTCAGCCTGCATGGAGCTCTGAGTCATTCCATTTTATAGCTGCCAGCAGATTATCTGTTCATAGGTTTCACTTCATATCCTCTGAAATGTACCTCCATGACACTAAGTACAAATATTACAGAGGCATATTCCATCCTAGAACTGCAAGGGAGAAAGAAAGAGCGATGAATCTGTGCTGCAGTGCAGTAACACTGGTAACACTGGTACCTATTTATAAGAGAATTGTGAAAATGCTGCCAGGATGTAAAACTACAATATGTCTTTTCACTTTGCTACATATTGTAAATTCAACAATAAGCAATGGCATAGATTATCAAGCACTTTGTTTGTTGGGTCTTAAGGCTAGGCAGAAAGCTTGCAACTACTGCCTGTTCCTACTATAGAGGGTGTGCTGGGGTAGAATCTGTAACCTTCTTTTGTTAGACATCAGTTTACTTATCGCTATAGCTATAGAAGCACACCAGGGGTCAGACTGCATATCAAAAATACAAATGAAACAACGCAGATGTTGTTACATCCCAAAGCTGCATTTCCTAGCTCTAATTATACGCTGGAGCACTCCATCTCTACTAATGGGATGGAATCATTTTTGAGAGTTCCCTCTTTTTGCTTTCCTAGTGGCTGAATTAGGGCCCAGGGTTACAAAATCAGAGTTTCAGCCTACAGATTGAGAAGCCAGATCAGATTCCACAACCAAAGATTACCATTCATTCTGCCAAGTAGTACTGATATACTTATAGAACAGCATAAAAGACAGATAAGGATAAAAAAAAAGAGACATATTGACAGCTGGGGGTCTAGTTCACCACTGCATTTGTGCACATGGATTTTATCTTGATATAAAACTCTAACATTACAAAGATCTTTTGGCATCCTATTACATTTCAGGTTGCTATATAAAAGAATATTCTTCATAGGGTACCTATTTCTTATTATGAGCTACACTGCTTTGTGCTTTCAATCAACCTGCTTATCGTATGTTGGCGTTTGTTTATGATGTGTTGTATGATGTATTGTAATATTATAAGTGTACCTAAAACCAAAACTTTTTTTTTTAAATTTTGCTTTGTGTGGGGCAGCAAAAAATATCAATAAAGCACTGGGAGCCCTAACAAAGGAATATATGAAGGTGGCATTGAATACCATTCATCACTGTGGCATTAGAAGATGGTAAACACTGTGCTATCTAGAGTCATGTGATAAACCACTACGGCAGGCTTACACTGGGACAAGACTGAGATACCCTTTGATTGACTGACATGAGATAGGATTCATCCCATTAACAGGCACTGACTGAAAGTAACAATGACTTACTGGGCTGGGTAAGGACTGTATTCTAAGCCCCTTATGTGTGCAGGAAACATCCTTCTATATGTATAAGTACTGGGATATTGCATATGTCCTTGAAAACTCTTGGCATGTACAAGGTTGAACCACACACTCTCCCAACGCACCCCTGTGCCATAATCCCTAGCTAACTGTTTTTTTTTAAACTCCAGGATGGTTACTTCCTGGCCTCAAATAGCGCTGATCACCCTGTTCTCCCCTCCACTCTGAGCAGAGTGCTGCAACTGTCAGTCACTGGCGTTCTGCTCTGCCCCTCCAGTGCTCACTGGAGTGCTGAGTTGGGGAGCAGAAGGAGCAGCTGGCTCAGTCTCCCAGCTGCCGGTCGAGGATCTTTACCCAACCTGGACCGGCTGAGTGACCAAAAACAGGTCACAGGAGTGCAGAACGAACTGCACTCCAGTGATCCATAGTAGTAGGGCCAGAAAAGCTTTGGCCGTACTTTTCCTTTAAATATCATCGACATCTATGTCATGAGGGTTCTTTTACATCCTTTTTATACTGATTATGCTGTACCCAATTCTGAACACTATACAAATCAGACATGATTTGCTTGGGTGATGTAAACACTTCCAAATTAAAATGTTTGTTACTCAAGCCGGGGAACCAAAAGCTGCTACTGACATACTACTTGGCTCTGCTACAGATAAAAACTAAGAGACTCACTCTAACCAAAGCACAATTTGAACAAAATGTAATAAAAACCTTTTATTTTAAAATTATTTATGAGTGTACCTATACAGTCCATACCTATTCGCTCCAATTTCTAGATCCAAATATACAGGATGTGGTACATATACTTGTATCTGTGTCCATAGCACCACTCTGTGGTGACACAGTGATTGGGATTCCTTCCCTTTCTTTTTTCTTTTTCAACCAAAGCACAATGGCAAGCAGATTTTCCTAGTCTGTCAGAGGAAATCTGGCAGGATATGCTGGGCCCCCATATATCCCCTCAAATTTTAACTACAACCTGGTACATTTCTCCATATGGTCTGGGACAGTCCCAAGGTAAGACCCCTTTGGTCGGAGATAACTAACTTTACTACCAATCTACTTGCATTACTGAACATCTGTTACCCAGTTTGGCTCTTGCTGGGATATATTGAAGTGGAAATGCTTAATTCTACCAATTTATTTTTTTGCCTTTTTTCTTCTATGTGAAGAAACCTAAGGCTGGAACACGCAAACCGAATATTCAGCTAGTGTGTACAGCAGCCTGTCTGACAGAAGTCGGACAAACGTTTGGCTGCTGTCAAACGGCATCCTGAAAAACCAACAGCCGATCGGCATTCGATCAGCGATTGCACCCACTGGCTGCGAGCACTGACCAGTGTGTTCTGGAGGGAAGGAGGGGGGTTGTCAGAACACAATAGCTCAGCAGGGAGATTGCTGTACTAACATTGCATAGTTAGTGCAGTGAGCTCCTCAGTTTCTTACAATGTATACCAGACATTATTGCCACCAATTAGAAACCCCTGAACTAATGACCATAGACAACTGGAAAAGGCTCATTAACCAGGCACTCCCACTTTACAAACGAACATATGAAGCATGAAGATGACCATAAAAATTTCAAATGTTTTGGTCTCCCTGGCTGGACACCCAGAACACTATAGCATTAGACAAATGCAACTATATGCAAAGGGGTACAATATAGCTAAACAAAACACTGTACTGGTATTAATAATAGGATTAATTATTCCTTGTTCATATGTGATACGTGTCACCATGATTAGGATTAATCATTTCAGGCATGTATTGTATACTCCACAATTTGCAGAATACCTATTAGCTTTTTTCTCTCTTAAAACCAGTGGTGGTGGCTGGTGTTTTTTTTTGGGGGGGGGGGAACAACCACCCTCCCCCTGGTCGACGGCACCCTCCCCCCCAGCTTACCCCATCTAGGTTGCGGATGGGCGACGGGCAGTTGTGGGCTCCTACGGGGGGGTTGTGGGCTCCTACAAGCGGCGGGCAGCGGCTCCTATGTCATCTTCTGCATCACGGCGGTTTCTGCCATCCGGCTCCTCCCTTCTCCTCCTAGATGTCCAATAGGAACGCCTGTTCTTTCAGCCAATCAGGTGACAGGTCGCAAGACCAGCTTCCTTATTGACTGGAAGGAGGATCAGTGTGGCGATATCGAATATTTATTCGCTATTGTCACACAACTGGGTAGGCCCACCCTTTTTTGCAGCCTAATAGAGCCTCTAGCTCCAATTACATGCTTCGAAAAACCCGCCCCTGCCATTGAGATCCATGCGTCCAGTGCCCTGCATGTAGCTCAGAGGGCCGGACGAATGGACGGAGGGGCGGCACCTGTGCGCCGATTCATGGGCGGGCCGCCGCTGCTTGAAAACCTATTTCTGTAGAGATCTGTTGCACCTAATTCTTATGTTGACTGGACATCTGCTGCTCTATGTTTTTTCTTGTAAAACTTATGAAGTAAACTTTAGAAGAAGAATGAACTCGAAGTAGATACACCATGAAAGAACACATATTAATGCTGGTATGTGTTCGTGAAAAATATTACATTTTTTTGAATGGAGCTATCGTGAATGCCTGATTTTGACCAGATAATCCTCTTGTAATCCCTTATCAGCAGTGTGCAGACTGGGAGAAAGAAGGGCAGCACTAGCTGCCAACCAAGGGTGCTGTGTTGCATGAACTAGCAAGGTACATTCTGACAGGAGGAGAGAGCGGAGTGAACTAAAGTATGATTCAGCAATCACAGGCTGGGAGTGAGGAAGTGACCAGGTTGCAATGAAAAACCGTGGTAATGAAAAGCCTTGCTCTGCTGTCTGGTAGGTCTGTGTATATCTCAGCTTCTGTCCTTATTGCTGCTGGGTAATAACTCTCCAAGTCCAGCAAATAAAGTGGTGTTAAAGTCAAAAGCAAGAATTAATGATACTGCAGCTTACGAAATCTTCGCTTTGATGGCTGAATTAATTTTCTATTTTAGGCTTTATTTCCATTATTTTAATCTGGTTATCAGGTAAATCTGTTGTTTTTGTTTTGTTTTTGAAAGCTCTCTTGCAGATGTAGCAGTTAAAGTGTTTAGACAAGCCATTTACCACTGACAGGGGTGCTTACAATTATAAGCTTTTATTTAATCATGTAAAAACGTTATCCTAAAAGTGAGAAAACTGCTTGTTTATCTGCGGTGTGAGCTAGAGTTTGGCTTCAATTTGTTAGTATATCTAAATCTGCCTGTCCATCTAACACAACCCTGCCCCAAACTGACATTGCTGTTTTCCAAAGGTTCATCCAGAGTGGAGGCACTCTAATACAGGAGGTGTGATACTAGCCAGATCACCAGGAGAAAATAAAGGGAAAAAAAAGCCTAAAAGAAGAAAATGAATGCAGCCACCACAGGATTGGTAAGTTGCAATATAATACATTTTTGGTTTTGGGTTTAATACTGCTTTAAGTTCCCCGTATAGATTTACACAGGAAAGCCCAATTATGAGTCAACTCTAGTTACTTATTTTAACTGAAGCCCCGATAAAGGGGGAGTGTTTTCTGGCCCCTGAAACGCATTGGCAGTTTTTAGTGTAAACCAATACATTTGGACTCTTTTATCATTTGCTCTGCAGCTCCTTCCACTGCTGCATATTTTTTTCTGTTTTTATCTCAGGACTGGTTGGACAAAAATATAAATCCTTTTGTAGGTAATGCAGCCCCCATGTACAGAATGTGTTTTAATCTATATATGTATGCCTGGAGGTTAGCTTTTAAGAACAGAATACAAACTACCTCTGCAGTCTGATAGAATGCACCCTAAGGTGTCACATCATATCTCCGTTCTGACAGTGCTGCTGAAACAAAGCTTAAAGCATTTGTTACCCCAACATATTCCTGATATGTGACTGCTGTACCATGTACATGTATGAGAAAGTATCCCGTTCACCTTTGTATTGCTTCCTTTAAGGACTAGTTTACACTTGCTTTGGCTTCAACGCTCATTAAGGCTTCAACAAGCTTTTATGATGTGTTTTTGAGGCTTCGGCGGTGCCTCTAAGAGGCTTCAGTGAGGCTTCAACAAGGTTTCGAGGAGGCTTCAGTGATGCACTTTTGAAGCCTTGTTGAAGCTTGGCTGATGTCCTGTGTGTTTGTTGATATCTCACACCTGCAATTGCTCCAAAACAAAGCAAAGCTAAAGCTGAATTACAGCCTCTGAAAAGCCGCAGGTGCTTCAAGAGAGCTTTTATGAAGCTTCCTCATAGACTTCTATTGAGGCGTTGGAGAGGCTCTGAAGCCTGGCTAAAGCTACATGGGGTATAATTTTTGCAGTGAAGCTGAAGCGCAGCTAAGCCAATGCAAGGTGTAAACAGGGCTGTAAGCTAACCATTTTATTTAGTGACATGGGCTTTGACTGGCGTTAAGGGAGCTTTAGCAACGCCTTTCTGATGCCCTGTTTTAAAGCAAGTGTAAACAAGCCCTAAGTGAAATCCCTTTTGTTCCTGCCAATCCCTCTGCTTTCCTGTTAACCACTTCAGCCCCAGAAGGATTTACCCACTTCCTGACCAGGCCATTTTTTGCGATACCACACTGCGTCGCTTTAACTGATAATTGCGTGGCCGTGCGACGTTGAACCCAAATGAAATTGATGGCCTTCTTTTCCCACAAATAGAGATTTTTTTGGTGGTATTTGATCACCTCTGCGGTTTTTATTTTTTGCGCTATAAACAAAAAAAAAAGGCGACAATTTTGAAAAACAAACAACATTTTTTACTTTCTGTTACAAAACATTTCCAAAAAAAATGTAAAAAAACAAATGTATTCATCAGTTTAGGGTAAAAAGTTTTCTGCTACATATTTTTGGTAAAAAAAATGCAATAAGCGTACATTGATTGGTTTGCATAAAAGTTATCGCGTCTACAAAATAGGGAATAGATTTATGGCATTTTTATTTATTTTTTATTTTTTTACTAGTAATGGCAGTGATTGGTGATTTTTTTAGCGGGACTGTGACATTGCGGCAGACATATCTGACACCTAACTGACACTTTTTTGGGAACCAGTGACATTATTACAGTAATCAGTGCTAAAAATATGCACTGTTATTGTACTAATGACACTGGCAAGGAAGGGGTTAACATCGGGGTGATCAAGGGGTTAAATAAGTTCCCTGTAAGGGGGACTGTGTGACTGAGGAAACACACAGATCCATCTTCCTGCAAAGCAGAAATACAGGATCTGTGTGATCTCCCCTGTCAGAACGGAGATCTGCCTTGTTTACATAATCCCCATTCTGTCACTGCAGGGAACGATCGCGAGTGGCCAGGGGACATCGAGACCGCCCCACCAGCAGATTGGCTCCCCTCTGGCCAGTGGGCGCTTACGTGCCCACAAAAGCTAGTTACGGGCCTAACATACAGCTACGGTGATTTGCGGGAACGAGACACCTTGTTGCAGTATAATGACAGCTGCTGCTTGGCAACTGGTTAAAAACTGACCACACTAAGCAACAAAGCGTGGTCAGTTCTCCATCTATGCTGGGAACTCAGCCTGTTCTCCTCCAATGATCAGACTTGTCCTGACACCCCCCGCTGTACAGCCATTCACTGGGAAACTCAGTGTACTACTGCTGCTTCTCTCCCCCCAAGCTCTTTTGCAGCTGAGAGCTGAGAACAGAGGGAATGTGATCATTTATTAAAAAAAGGGGGAAAAGGTATTTATATATTTTTTTATATCTATGCCTTCCATTTCTATTTTAAACTGAGTTGGTTGTTTTATAGGGTGATTGTTTTTTTATTATTATTATACAATCAATTTAAACACTAAACAATCAGATATAGGGCAAAATGAATACCCTCACCTCCGGGACTTTTTTTCACAAAAATAGGTGCAGGAACTCAACCATGCCCCTCTTTCCAGCCAAACCGCATCAAATGGTGGGTGTGGTAAGGGTGCAGGATTCAGGGGTGTGCTAAGTACAAGTGCAGGGTTCAGGAGTTCACTATATACAGAGTGCTGGGTTCAGAGGTGTGCTATGTACAGGGTGCAGGGATTAGGGGTGTGCTAGGTACAGAGTGCAGGTTTTAGGGGTGCGCTAGGTACAGAGTGCCGGGATAAGGGTTGTGCTATGTGTAGGATTCAGGGGTACACCACACAGAGTGAAGGGTTCAGGTCTCTTTCAGAGGCCCTTATCTTTGCATCCCCCATCCACATCTCATTCCCCCCTTTCTGAGCTCTGACCTCTACACCACAACCCCCCCCCCCCCACTGTAGGCGGTAGCAAGAATATCTGCTGATTTGCAGCAAGATCATCTGTGGGCGTTAGCTTCCATGCACCAGGGAACAGATGGTGATCATAGAGGTTGCAGCCTACCACACAACACCCCCTCTCGCCCAAGTCCACACTGCGCTAGCATCTGCATCTCCCTTGTCCACGCCATGAGTGTAGGGCAGGGAGGGATCTCTGGAACCACTGGGAGAGGCAAGATGTCCTAAGTCACAGAAGCCGGGCTTCGGTGTTTACAAGTGACAGTGGTGAACAGGATGGGGAGGTGAGAACCAGAGGTGGAGGAACTGAGTTCCGCCAAGTTCCTGCTGAAAAAAAGCCCTGCTCACCTCCAAACAGCTAGTTTTCAAAGCCTGTGTGACCTACTGACATGGGTAGGGGTACATGCCTATAGCAATGCTGATCTGCATAGGTGGGGTTCTGTGGATGGGGAAAATTACAAAAATGATATAATATGGCCCCTTATGATACCTGCCATCAAACGGCAGCCTTGGTTTATATTGTTTGACATCACTACAGGTTTAAAGAAGGCTCATTTTTCTGAAGTGACTTTACAGTACAGACATAAGTTTATACTGTGAAAGTGATTATGCTAAGATGAAGCGGGGAAGCTATTTATCCTGGTCTTTCTGCACCCTCACATTTCTGTTTACTGATACAATACAAAATTTTCCCTCGCCAATGACTGTCAGAGCAGTGATCTGGAAATCAGAACCCTTTTAAAGGAGGCTATGATTGAGAGATGAAGACTATTTTGTGGGTTCTGTACCTGCATGCACATGAAAGCGACTACAAACATCTACAACCCTCAGCACCCAGTTCTGCGTATTTCCGCTCAGTAAAATGTCTCCTACTTGTGATTTATTTATTTGACAGTGGCAATTGAAAGCATCTGTCAGATCCTCGTTCTCCTCGGTGAGTTGCGCAGAATACATACCAATAACAGCTAGAGAAAAAGATGAATAGCAGAGAAAATTGCTTTTCTTCAGATACAAGTTTACAGTGACCTGGGAAAGGATATACTTGCTCTGAAATATGACGTTTCTGCAACAAACTCTCTGCTTCAATTCAAGGTGAAGCAGCTCCTGTAAGTAAATAATACAATACACAGCCTACGGCAACAATACAGAGACATGTACAGAAAGGAGAAAATCATGTTAATGAAATATCCACATCTTTACATAGGGAAAAGCTTATTGTCCATGCTTTATTCTATTTGTAAGTCATTTGTAAAGCAATCTCAAACTGTACAGCTATGGACCTCATTAGTGCCGAGAAATACACTAACAAGAAAGCATATTAAGGAAACAATGTGTTTTATATTGTCAGTTCTGACCTTGGGTATTAGCCTATGCTTATAAGAAAGATAGCAGAGCCAGGGAGTGTTTATTAAAAGGCACTACAGCATATTAGACATTTGTGACAGTGAATTCTTGAATTGCATTCACTATGAATTCTCCATAACAAACAGCAGTATTTATTGGTATATGAATTTAAGGTTCCTTAATGAACAGTGTTGGTCAATTTAACTTTCCATGAGAGTTAGAACTAAATTTTGCCATATTTGAGGATATATCTAGGGTTGAACTCCACGGAAAGGCAAAATGTTCCCTTGCAGTGTGGCTGCCCCTGCACTGTAAGGGTTAAATCCTCATTTAGGTCTAAGGCAGTGGTCTCCAAACTAGGGTTTCCACTTTTTCTTCAAGCCAAACCCAAACACTTTAGCAGCGTATAGCAAAAACATTTTTTTAGTATACACTATAGGATTGTAGCAGACCTAGGAGACCTTTGGGTGCTCCAAAGAGAATAGTAATGTGGCACACCCTCCTATCACACCCTCCTATCAGGCCCTGCTCTGAGCCACATTCCTGTTTAAATAATGTGTCTGGGTTTCAGGCAGACTAAAACCCGGACACATGATTCAAAACCCAAACTGTCCAGGTGAATCCTGAAGAGGTGGCAACCCTACTCCAAACTGTGGCCGTTTGCTTGCTTTATGTGACCCTTGGGGCACTATTCCTCTCATTGATACAAAGCATCCTACTGACACCAGCAATGGGGCACTATTCCTTCCATTGACACCAACGATTGGGCACTGTTCCTTCTACTGACTCAAACAAGGCACTATTCCTTCCATTGACATTAATGATGGGGCACTATTCCTTCCATTGACACCAATGATGAGGCACTATTCCTTCCACTGACACCAATGATTGGGCACTGTTCCTTCTACTGACACAAACAAGGCACTCTTCCTTCCATTGACACTAATGATGGGACACTATTCCTCCCACTGACACCAACGATGGGGGATTATTCCTCTCACTGACACCAATGATGGAACATTATTCCTCTCACTGACACCAATGATGGGGCACTGTTCCACTCCCAGACACCAAGGATGGGACACTATTACTCCCCCTGACACCAAGGATGGAACACTATTCCTCCCACTAACACCAACAATGGGGCACTATTCCTCCCACTGACACCAACGATGGAGCCCAATTCTTCCCACTGACACCAATGATGGGGGAACAATTCCTCCCACTGACACCAATGATAGGGCACTATTCCTCCTATTATTGAAACACATTTTGTAGTATAGAGAAGGTATTGTTAAAAAATAATCTGCCCTATGTGTACATGTACTATGTGTACTATGTAAATACCCTAGCAATGCGACATTCTTTTTTCTTTTATTTAAAGTGATTTCAAAGTTTTTTTTTCTTAACCGCTTGCCGACCAGCCGCCGTTGTTATGCGGTGGCAGGTTGGCTCTCCTGCACAAATAACCATTGCTGAATGGCAGTCTGTGCATGAGGGATAGCGGGCGTGCGTGCTGCTCGCTACATGCTGTGGGAGCGTGTCCCCGTGGCCAGCGATCGCAGTGTACAGTGGCAGAACAGGGATCTGCCTATGTAAACAAGCGGATCCCCGTTCTGTTAGATGGCATGGCAGAGATCTTCTGTTCCCAGTCATCGGGAACAGCGATCTCTGTCATGTCCCTGCCAGCCTATCCCCCCTACAGTTAGAACACACCCAGGGAACACATTTAACCCCTAGATCGCCCCCTAGTGTTAACCCCTTCCCTGCCAGTGTCATTTATACATTGATCAGTGCATTTTTATAGAACTGATCAATGTAATAATGTCACTTGTCCCCAAAAAGTGTCACTTGGGTTTAGATTTGTCTGATGCAGCCCTGCTAAAAATCATATATCGCCACCATTACCAGTAAAAAATAAATAAATAAAAGTCCATAAATCTATCCCGTAGTTTGTAGACGCGATAACTTTTGCGCAAACCCATCAATATACGCCTAATGTGATTTTTTTTACTAAAAATATGTAAAAGAATATATATCAATCTAAACTGATGAATACAATTGCTTTTTTATATTTTTCTATTGTATGTATATGTATTATAGCAGAAAGTTAAAAAAAATAGTTTTTTTTTTTAAATTGTTGCTCAATTTTTTGTTTATGGCGCAAAAAATAAATACCACAGAGGTAATCAAATGCCACCAAAAGAAAGCTTTATTTGTGGGGAAAAAAGGACATAACATTTGTTTCGGTACATCGTTGCATGCCCGCGCAATTGTCGGTTAAAGCGACGTTGTGCCATATCACAAAAAATGGCCTGGTCAGAAAGTGGGGAAATCCTTCTGGGGCTGAAGTGGTTAAAATAATAAACATGTTATACTAACCTGCTCTGTGCAATGTCATTACACAGAGTAGCCCCAAAACTCCTCTTCTGGGGTCCCCCCACCGCCACTACAGGCATCTCCTCTTCTGCATGTGAAACCATAGGGAGGCACACACAGCACAGTTCAGGCCCGTCCCCTCACTCCCTCCAATGGTTCCCGCTGCTCTCAGCCAAGCCTGTGAGAGAGCAAAGAGAGAGGGAAGAAGTCCTGCAGATGAGCACAGTGCTGGATCAATACAGGACTCAGGTAAGTATATAAGGGAGAGAAACACTATATTGTTTTATCTTAATGAATAGAATGCATTAAGGTAAAAAACCTTATGACTTTGAAACCAATTTAAAATTTCCCATGGCATACTGATCATGGTATTGTACCATGAACTGTCGGTATAATCATTCTTCTCCAAGAAAATTATTTCAGGGCTTTCTCTGAAGTAAAACATTTAAGAAAGGCTGGTTTACAGGAGACATGAAATGCCTCCAAACTTTAAAGCAGGGTTTCTCAACCAGGGTTCCGTGGAAACCTAGGGTTCCTACAGAGGTTGCTAGGGGTTCCTTGAGCACTGAGGAATTTCTACTTCTCAGATAAATTCCCAATGATACCATTGACCTTTTTAGCTATCTGTAAGGAGGTTATTCTTCTCAATGACCACAAGTGTAAGGAGCATTCTTCCCATTGACCATCACACTAATGTATCATGAGTTGTAGATTTGTAATTTTTAGCAGGGGCTCCCCGAGACCAGAGAATTATTGCAAGGGTTTCTCAGTGTTGAAAAGGTTGAGAAAGGCTGCTTTAAAGGATAAGTTCATATTTTAGAAAAAAATAATAAATGCACATTTTTTTTGCAGGTAAAAAAATGTTAATTTATTAGCAGATCTGCCAGTGTATCTGTGTGCCCATATATTCCACACGGGCAAACAGATACAATCTGATAGGAAGAAAGAATGTACTGTGGAGTGCCCTGGTAGTTCACTGAAAACTGCAAGCCGACACCTGCAAAGGCTGCCAGACCTTGTAGTTTTCCCTTCAAAGCAAATGAGTGACATGGCCGGCCCCGCTCGGCCACATTTTTTTTAAATTGTCACAGCTAGTGAGTGTGTGGGGAGAAGATCCCAGCTAGCTGTCACAGAGGCGGCCAGTCCATTCGTAATATGTTACTTGTTACACCCGGAATATAGGTGTAACATTTAACATGTTAAGAAAGGTGAATTTATTGCATATTTAGGGCAGCCCATTAACTCTCAAATAAAATCCTGCCTGTCTACCCATTTTTATTAGCGAAGTCTAAAGTTCCACTTTAAGCCACATGAATAAAAGCTGACAGTAAGCATCTCCAGTGCAGTTATATGATTTGTCCCAACCCTTTTGGAACGTTTGCCGAATAGTTTGGCGTACTAAACTAAATGAATAAATAATGGATCTTCTGGCAGCTAAAAAATGATTTTACGTAGGGGAATCAAAAACTGAACCTGCTGTGTTAATGCTAGTGACTGATTGCACAATATGTATCATTTTCTTTATTTTGGCCATAGTCATATTTTGAACTCTCCTTCTTTGATCTTACCCAACCTTTCCTCCCTAGATGCATACTACTGTAATCCAATGGCCACGGTCTCTGCTGTTTGTTTACATTAAGCTCTGTGAGTATTCAGTGTCCTGGCCATGTATTAAACCTCCTTAGACTTCTATGGGGCCATGTCTTGAGTGTCGTCAGTCTTAGGAGATGGCTTCATAGAAACTTGATGAAGAAGAAGATGCAATCTGTGCCCCATTACATTTTGCAGCTCTGTGTGCCAATCTGTTTGGTTTCCCTACAAATCCCAATATGGAGAGTAGTCCAGTAAAGACATATCCACAAATCCACTTGTGAGGCAATACTTAATTACAGCTTAGTGGCTTTTTACAATAGTCTAAATATACTAACCTGTATTTACATGCATACTTACAATGCAGACAGAAACTGTACACATAAAGCCCGCACATTATATTTGAATGCACAGAATTGCATGTTGTTAACAGAAAGGATTGCTAATAATGCAAAAATTAATGATTCGTCTCTCTGCTTGGCTGAATGCCTCACAATAGTGGATGTGCTTGTAATTATTAATAATGGTAGCTTGCTTGATAAATAAAGTCTTTAATAATAAGCCCCAAATGATGATTAGAAATGGGTCAGTGAATAACTGTCATTGAATTACTGGGCCCTGCAGATCTCTTCCTAAGACAGGTTTCCGCCCCTTAGAATCACATTAAAATATAATCTGTCACCTATTACAAATACACAGAAGATAATTTATATGCTAGCGTCTCATGGTAATGACTAAAAACCGAGAACCATCTATTCAGATGTCAGACATCGGAAACAAGAACACAATCCAGCAGAGATTGGGGAGCAAATTCCTGGAGAAAAATGCCAGCGGCAGCCATGCTCCCAGGAGACGAAAGTGTTCTTCAACCCGTGGCATTTACAAAAATAGCAACAAATACTGCACGCAGCAACACTGAATGTGACGGCAGATAAGGACCATTTAGGCCACCCAGACTGCAGATGTAAAACCCAGAAGCCTATTTATGTCGTGCCCATATTTTATAAGGGAATTTTCACATCCCTCATGGGGTCAAGCTGCTGTTAAAATGGATTACAAAGCAGTCAGCTGCTTCTCACTTTACAATTTAATAGACTTTCTGTTTGCAATGGACCTTCCTACCTAAAGAAAAACTCTACTAAGCCCTATATACAGCATATCCGCATACCTTTATACATACAGTACATTTTACAGGCTCCTTAAAACGTAAGCAGCCAATAGTACATTGACAAGTGTGTCAAGTCTCCTGCTGCTCTGTGTTTCATACATTATAAATAATAACAGCAGACTTCGGCTGCATGCAAAAAATTTATTTTTTTATTCTGAGCTGCAATAGTACCTCTATTGAGGGTACAATAAAGACAAAAAAAAGTTTTTTTAGTCAAGCTGAGCAGCAGGAGAGTGCTGTGGAATTAGCTGTTCTACAAATATGTGCACAGCCCAGGTGACAGGCCCTCTTTTGCTAGAGTAGTTGTATTCTAGTACATAGAGGTATCTGTCTGTGTGTGCCTGTATGTGCATGTTAATTACTACCCCGTTACACACTGCCAGCAGGTGCGTTTAGGCATCAAAATAAGGCATTTTGAAACAAGTTTGAAAAGTCCATTATTGAAATAAAATGCAATGAATGTAATAAATACTGTAGCTGAGGTTTATAAACAGGAGCATCACACAGTCCCACGCAGGCTTCCAAAACTGCTACTGGTACAATGTTTTGTATTATTCTGTTTCCAATGATTGTATCGAAAAGAAAATTTAGATTCATGTAAGTGGCTATTCACAATGCATAATTAGCAATGAACTATGCAATTTGCTTGGCTGAACCTCTTGTTGCCAATTCCTTTTCGACTTGCCATCACTGGAAGTCAACAATCACATTTTTATATCTTCCTTAAAGCGGAGGTCCGAGGTAGGAAAAAAAAATTAAAAGTCAGCAGCTATACATACAGTAGCTGCTGACTTTTAATAATAGAACACTTACCTGTCCTGGAGTCCAGCGATGTCTGCACCCACCGCCGATCTTCGGATCGGGGGACAGGTGCAGCCCCCTCCATCGCGGGTAAGGGAACCCGGACGTGAAAGCAGTACAGCTTCACGCCGGGCACCTTACTGCGCATGTGCAAGGCTCTGCCGCGCGCTGCTACTGGCCAGGCTGGCCAAAAGCAGAGCGAGCAGGGAGGAGGGAGCCGGGCTGCTGACGTCAGTGGCCCCGGCTGCCGGCCAGAGCTCCCAGAAGTGTGGAAAAGGCTCTTCCCCCTCCCCCCCAAAAGGTGCCAAATGTGACACCTGAGGGGGGGGAGGAATCCAAACAGCGGAAATTCCACTTTTGGGTGGAACTCCGCTTTAAAGTTTAACCTATTTATGAAAGATTATGAGGCTATCATTTTTTACCTCCTTTCTGAAAATGCTAGTTGCCTTATTGTCAGGCCTCATGCACACTGGACGTTTTTTTACAGTTGCTTATTTTGGCTTCAGGCATTTTTTTCTGCAGCCAGTAAACTTTCCAGCATGTTATCCTATGTGTCCATGTAGACATAGGCTTTTGACAGCATTTTTTGGCAGGGGCGTTTTCTGGCTGGAAAAAACCCCAGAGCCAGTGGGTTTGAAGAGGAGTTTTTCAGCTGTAAAAATGCTCCAACTCTGATAAATGCTTAAACATGCTGAAAAATATAGCTATTTGCCCTTATGAATGTTTTTGAGCCATGAGCTGTAAAACATTTAAAAATAGTTTTGCTAAAAAACGCTACTGCAAAAACGCTGCAAAACTCATTCTACAACTAACGCTACTGCCATTTTTATAATGTCCAGTGTGCATGAGGTCTTTTACTAATTCAATGTATTTACTGGAGCACTGTCCTGCTACCATTATGCAGACTTTGTAAATGGCATGTCCGTTCCAGGTCAGTGGCTCAAAGTAATGAAGCAATTGATAGCTGGCCAACTAGAACATTTACAAAAGTTAAAACCATAGATCTGCACAGCTTATTGCATTAGGGGTGCAACACAAAGCACAAACAAACATGAATGTGTGTGTATATGTCAGAAGGCCGGAGATCGGTGTCAGTAGATTATTTTTATTTTATTTCTTTTTTTACAATTTTGTTTTTTTTTTATTATTTTTTACAATATTATATTTTATTACTCTTTTTACAATTTTATTTAGGAGCCCCATTGGGGGGCATTAATGAGATATCAGGGGTTCAAACAGACCCCTGATGTCTCACTTTGGAGACAGAGAAAGGGTCTGAGGAAGAGATCCCCCCTTCCCTTTCTCTGCAGCAAGGCAGCAGGGGGAATCTGCACAGTACATGGTGATTAGGGTGTACCCAGGCACACCTGCCCCCCTATCTGCGCACGTCTACAGTTAAAACATTTAAATATCAGATATATTTTCCTTAATGTTGTGAGTCAGTGCTGAGTGCAGGTGCGAAATGCATTAGAACAGAGGATAAAGTGATGGCTTTGTACAGTCCAAGATTATTGAGATCCTCATGAGGATGCCACATGCTTCCTTACACACATCAACCTAGAAAAGACTAACATGTCCATAGGAATGAGCTAAAAATCCCATTTAATCAACTAATTTGCAAAATCCCAGGCAAATTATCTCTAGGCCTGCAACCCTAACACTCTTGAGGTAAAGTTGCATTAATTGTTAGATGGAGATAAAGTGATTTTATTGACACATTGATCATTACAGGAGCTTTAAATAGCTTACAATCAAATCTTACAAGACCATTAATTGACGGCAATCTATTTCAGGGTCTCATTAAGAGCAATTCTTAAAGGAAAACAACCTTCAGATCTTTTTGAGAAAACCTTGAAGCAAAATGCTTGGACACTTACTGCAACATAAACTTTAAGTAATACTTTTTATAAAGCTATGATAACAGTATAGATGAAAAAAAATCACAAAGCAGGATTTAACTTAATTCTACTCTGTATAAATATACTGGAACTTTTGTTGGTTCATAGAGCATTCCTGCACCATTGTTAGCTTTGGTGGGCATCCCATATTGCCTTACATACCGCTTTGATCCTTTCCTGTGTTTGCTCACCTCTTACCACAGGCAGGCAGGAGACAATGGAGTTGATTTTCTAAAACTGGAAAGTGCACGATCTGGTGCACCTCTGCATAGAAATCAATCAACAATTAAGCTGAATTTATAAGCTGATTGGCTACCATGCAGAGCTGCACCAGATTTTGTACTCTCCAGTTTTAGTAAATCAACCCCAATATGTAAAAAATGTACAACCTCCATGTTGGAGAAATGCAGCATCATCTTCTAAGAGCACCAGGGATGACACTTCCACATAGTAGTGTTGGGTCTATCATATGCAAGGATAACAGTCCCAGTAGTTATAGGAGGGGTTTTGTGGACAGAGGAAGAATGGACACTATAGGGGGCTTCTTTTTAAGTAGTTGAGAAAATATAAAACCATTGCCTACATCAACTAAAATAATCTTAAATTTCAAAGAAGCAATTTGAATAGTTTCCATGGACCCCAACCTCACTTTTCTTCACTACCACTCATTGGTACTTTTAGTTCTTGCAGAGGGCACGCCGAGTTTTGCAGTATTTCACTATCTGGATTGGTTAACCATTGGGTGTTTAAAGAAAGTCATCCTTAGCTATACTGGAAAACCAAATATTTATGAAACATTGCCTATAATGACACCAGAAAAGGTGCCCATATAGTCTGCTGGTTAGATATTGTTCATCAGTTATGAAGAAAAATACCTGTACTTTTCAGTATGGAGAAACATGTGATTCACCAATGTGACAGCGCTGAGCCAACCAGTGCAGTCACATAAAAGTCCATAGTCTTGTGTGAGCTACAACTCCTGTGACTTTTAGCTTACACAGAACTTTCCTTTTACTCTAGAAGGCTGGGCAGAGTGGGGGGGGGGGGGGGGGGGG
>BLSH010438291.1:175779-240374 GCA_018402905.1 Glandirana rugosa | reverse complement strand
ACCTTTGCACAGGGCAGGTAAGTAAAAAAAAAAATTGAATCTTTACAATCACTTTAACCTCCCTGGCGGTATGACTGAGTCTGGAATTTATTGCTGAAAGCGGTAATGGTTTTCTGCATGGAGATATGGCGTTATGTACTATAGGCCTGCAATGGTTAGTATCCCTGGCGGTATGATTATGTCTGATTTTTGGTGCTGAAAGCGGTACAATTATTTTGCATTTATTCAATAATGTAATCAAACCAAAAACGCAGAAATTTGCTCAGTTGCAGAATTGTCGCTGTCGTCACTTTCAGTTTCTGATGATAAATTTCCCCAAAAATCAGTATCACTCAATGCTGCAAATGATTCTTATTTACTATCGGTGTTTTCTAGCTGATCAAAAACTACTTTTGACGCAAAGGGACACTTTTTGGTTGCTATGGACATTCTCATGTTTCCAGGCAGAAAGAATGACATTTATTATATAAAAGTGCATGCAGGGCTCTGGGCAAACCACTAGGGACAAAGGGGATGTGAAATGTTTTCATACAGTAATGTAATCTATACGATTACAGTGTACTGTATGTACTGTGTGTGTTTCACTTTTTGAATTTCCCGCCGGTCTCCGCCCCCGTGCGACGCGACGCTCGCAGGGAACGGAGCCCGGAGGCACACAGAGGCATCGGAGCGGCGGACACAGCCCGCAGACACGCTGACACCGCGGGAGGACATCGCTGGATCCAGGGGACAAGGTGAGTAACATTGCCTGGATCCAGCGATGCAAGCCCGAGTGTGGCTCGGGGTTACCGCTTTAGGTACTGAAAATCCACCCCAAGCCACACTCGGGATTACCGCTAAGGAGGTTAATGACAAAGTGGTGGTTTTACAATTCACATGCTGCCTTACCAGAAAGGCCAACTGTCGCAGATTTTCTAGGATAGTCCAGCCCTGCAGACAGGTGTCTGTCCTGATGATTCTTTGTCTCAAGACCACAGTATCCCCCTTATCTGACTCACCGAATATGAGCAGTATTTAGTAAGGGGATTGCAGCTGCAAGTGGGAATTTTCCACATAATTAGGGGTGAGACTGCCCAGAAATTGGTCTTGGTCTGGGTGAGGCCGCCCCAAAAGTGGGCATAATTTAGGCGGGACCACCTAGAAGGTGGCGGTGTTAAGTGTAACCCTTGGCAAGGGTGAGAGTATTCCGGTGAATGGGATGAATGTTGGCAAGTATGCCCTATCACAACACAACCACACACAAAACACATTGCTGTTCCACATAATCAAGAAGAATTACACACACTATGGGTTTCATATTTGTTAAAACAAAAAAAATCTCTTTTGCTTCATATTTGTTTAATATATTAAAAAATATATACTCTATATCCCTATCACTCATAGGTAAACGTGTTTTTAGAAGCACAATTAGTACCCTACCAACACAACTGCAAACACATCCCCAGAAGCACAATTAGTACAGTAGTGACACAACCAAAAATGTGTCTACACAAAGTCAGTACCATGATGATACAGAAATGTATTTAAAGGGACAGTACTGACATAACCAGAAACATATTTGTAAAGGCACAACGTCAATGCCTGTACAGAATACAGTTCCCACCCCTCCCCACAGCAAGTGAGTTGAGGAAGCAGGAATATCTGGAGACATGGCTGAATTCTGGGAGGGATCTGTATATGGTATATAGAAGTATGCAAGAGAAAATGGAGGCTGGGGGTTTGCCTAGTAGGCTATGAGGGACATTAAGTATCAGCAGACAGCATAAATTTAAAGTGGCCTGGACAGCTCTCTGCCACCCCTGGTCGGTAGAAAGATAGATCAACCTACTTATTTTTTTTTCAGTAAAAATAAGATAAAAATATGAGTACAGCTGGCATAAATCCATAGAACATACATATACAATAAAGAAACATAATACATGGTGATTAAAACATACAAATACAATTTTTGATGTTATATTTTTAAATGAATTGACATAAAGAACCTATGACATTTATTATACACGGATTGTAGAACCATTACTTTGTCAGTTTATATCAAAATGCCATATAGGTCGTTTGAGAATTACAGACTTTCGTGAAGTTATTTATATAATTACACACATTCAATGAACCATTACACACTTCAAGGGATTTGGAAATACAAAACACAAAATCTTTCATTTGCAAAGCATTGTCCATAAAAACTCAATTAAATGAAAAATGTGGATGTTGTCTTTTACAGCCAATCATGTATTAACTTCTAATGCTTGGATCAATTCACAAATAAGGTAAATTATGAATTTTTAATTCCCTGCTCAGTTTTTTTACTATCTCTACTTTCTCTAATATAAAGATGTAGTATATGGTATTATTCACAATTTTGTTCTCCTTTCATATCTGGTTGTTCCTTTGATGGACCTCTGCATCTGATATACAGTATGTCCTTGATCTGCTGCATAGGCAGTTACTGACTGTCTTGTCTCTCTTGGTCACATAGGTGGATGCTCATCTGCCAGATGCATTTTTTTATTATGTTGCAACAATGCAGATCATCATGTGAAAATAAAAGGTTTTATGCTTTTGCAAGACCAGGAGTATACTTTGAGCATTCGAATAACTGCCAAAATGGGCACAGAATCTCCTGCCCATGGCCTGGTCCTTTTCCTACCTTTTTATGCATTATAAGGTTAATTACATTAAGCAAATCAAATTCTCACATATAAAGAAAAATCATTAAAAAGAATAAAGAACCTCTTTCAGCCATGTTTGAATACAAAAAGCATTGCACACAAAATACTTAATCCCCAGGTAACTACATCTCCACAGCATCCAATCCACAGCCAACACATCTCTACTTCTGTTCTGTATATTTAATGTACTATCCTACAGAATGCCTGCAATGTAAATAAATCATTCCCTCGCATATTTGTGTGGGAGTAAGGCTAACATCTGATGAAGACTCTTCATTATGTGTGCTGGGCTATTTTCAACTCACTTGCAATCATATAATTTTTTTTCCATCTCTCTCTCTCTCTCTCTCTCTCTCTCTCTCTCTCATGCTTTTTCTCTGTCACTCTCTCTTTCTCTTTCTGTGCAATGCCAGTTGTCCTTATTTAAATATCTTCCTGCATAACTCTTTCTAATGGCAGAAGCCTGCTCTTTATACACGGAGACTGAATGCATTCCTTCTTTTTCTATTTTGAATCCCAAATACTCTGGCTTTCTGTAGCTGCATAGCACAGAACAGGGGAAAAATATATGCTTGTATTCCAATTCATGATATGTTTGGCCCGAAGGGTACTTTGTAACGGCAGGGATCACATGTTTAAAGAGCTGAAAGAAAACCAAAAGGCTTAATGGAAACAAATATTGCACTTGAATTGCCTTGAATAAATAATGCAGTTTGGCGGAGAAGTTGTGCATAGAAATGTACTGAGTGATGGGGGTTTTAGTAACCCTCCGGCTAAAGCTGATTAGGTTTTGTTACACTGGTCCTTTGTGTAGTTTCAGCCTGCATTACCTGTAAAGGCATGGCCTGTTTCCGCTGTCTAATGGCTACATATTTTAATAAAGCTGTGAGACAAGGGTGCCGTAATACAAACATTTTATAAGCCAGAGGTAGCTGATTACATTTAAGGGGTTGGACTTGAGGGAAATGGCAAATTGTAATTAATAACTGCTAATATCAATCACTGTTTACTTGTTTGGTAGTTGGAAATTGATTTCATTGATCTTTTTAACTACTAAACAGCACAGTGTCATACATATACATCTCTCATTCTCCTAAAATAATACGTTATGTTCAAGGAAAGCTTCAAACTCCAGCTGTTATACCCAACCAATATGTTATATAGATCCATCTTACAGAATTAACTGGGATAGAAAATCATATGCAAGCCTCTTGAGGTGGCTTTCATATCCTTATAGGCAATAAGGCATTGACAAATAGTCCCCCCTTGCCCAATACAAGTACTTAAAAAACAGGATCCATCAATTCCATTCACATAAAACACTACTGCTTCATTTCTTTTTATAGTTCTCAGACAGGTTCACTTTGTTTTTTCTATTACAATTCACTGAATATTATGCATACAAAATAATAAGCATTATATTAGTGATGCTGTAGGTTAGCGATCAATGCTATTAAACCTGTGCCTGGCATTAAACCTTTATTCACATGAAAAACAACTCACTATATACAGTATAATACAGTTCAGCTATAACCAAAACTGTATTTTTTGAGTGAAGAACAGTTAAACCCCTGTCAGGTTTTTATTGTGGTCTATGTTTATAAACTCCTGCAAAATTATGTATAACTGCCTGGGTAGCAATCAAACCTCTGTCAGTGTGAGAAATCTACCCAAAGGGGCTACAGACAACAATAAGACCTGACAGAGGTTCTAGCCCCTCTCAATGTCAAACTAATAATCAAAACAAAAAAATACATATTAAAAGGCAGGGCTGGCTGTTACAAGTGGGAGACATGTCATCCTCTTTTATATTCAGCAGTCAGCATGTTTAGTTTCAAAAAATGTAATCTTGTTGCCTGACAGAAGTATTTTTATACTGTTACTATACTAATATTCCAGTATTAGGCTTTGCATTTTGCCTAGGGTTGCCACCTCATCTCTTTAAAACCAAAAACATATGAATTACACAGGCTCTGTGGCTGATTAAGGTGGTAATTAAACTCACTTGGTGCCTTATCTGCATTAAATTAGCCACAGAACCTGTGTAATTCATGTGTGTTCAGGTTTAAAGGGATGAGGTGGCAACCCTACTTTTGCCCCTGAACTGTAACTGCAATATATGTTATATATACTTTACTGTGCAAAAGTTTTAGGCAGGTGTGAAGAGATTATGTACAGTAAGAATGATTTCAAAAATATATTTTTAATTGCTTATTTTTATCAATTTACAAAATGAAAACTGAGTGAAAAGAAGAAAAATCAAAATCAAATCAATATTTAGTGTGACAACCTTTGACTTCAAACCATCATCGGTTCTTACACTTGCACACTTGCTGGATCAGAGTCAGGTGTATAAATAATCAATTATACTAAGCAGGTGCTAATGATTATCAACTTCATAAGTAGGTTGAAACACAGTCATTAACTGAAACAGAAACAGCTGTGTAGGAGGTTTAAAAGTGGATGAGGAACAGCCAAACTCTGCTACTAAGGTGAGGTTGTGGAAGACAGTTTCATGTCACAGGTCATCATGGCAAGACTGAGCACACCAACAAGACACAAGGTAGGTATACTGCATCAGCAAGTCTCTTCCAGGCAAAGATATCAAAGCAGACTGGAGTTTCAAGATGTGCTGTTCAAACTCTTTTGAAGAAGCACAAAGAAAGAGGTAATGTTGAGGACAGTAGGTGCAGTGGTCTACCAAGGAAACTTAATGCAGCAGATGGAAGACACATCATGCTTATTTCCCTTCAACATCTGAAGATGACCAGCAGTGCCATCAGCACAGACCTGGCGGAAACAAGTGGGACCCAGGTATACCCATCTACTGTTTGGAGAAGTCTGGCCAGAAGTGGTCTTCGTGGAAGAATTGCGGCCAAGAAGCCATACCTGAAGTGGAAACAAAGCTGAGCAACTCAACTATGCATGAAAACATAGCAACTGGGGTGGAGAAAAAGGGCAGCCTGAATTGGCAACAGTATGCATGTGTGTTTGCACATTTTGAATGTATGCTTTATTGGTTCATGAACTGATGTGAATGGTGGACAAAACAGGCATTTTTGTAAAGCACTCAGAAATATTCTGGCACTATAGAAATGTATTCAATAGAATTATTCTTTCTATTTCAACAACGGCAGCCATACTAAGAGGGAACACAAAATTACAGTAACATGTACTTTCAGGTGGCACACAACGGGTTGCACATTCTGGAAACCAACATGGTAAAAAGTACAAATGTATTTTAAGGATTTTCTAGTCATCACAGCTGCTCGCCACTCTGCAAAAGTCATGGACAGATATCAGTAAGGTATAATTGTGGCTCCTGCAGGGTCACCACCTGAAATAGCCTCTCTATAAAATCCGTGTTGAAAGTCCAGTAAGTGCTTCCTTTAGTTTCTGGAACATTATGGACAACCTTTTCAAAGCCACTTTTTCTAGGTAAATGAAGTATTTCTCAAAGAACAGCAGAATAAGGAGGTGTATTGCCAAGCCTAGATTTACAAATAATAAAGAATAATCCCAAGTTTCTTCATATTAAAGATACAGGACATATATTTGGGTTCAGAATATAAATATTTTCTTGAAAAAGTTTGACAGACAGATATTCACTTTTTAAGGTAACTAAATATAAACATTAGCTTGTACAACATCTTGGTAATAAAAAGAATTAGGATCTTCTATTTCTTCGGAAACATGCTGGAGGCAATGCTGTTACAGTCTAAATTTTGAATACTAGCATATTAAATCTTTTCTTAATGAGACTACCTAACCTAAAAAGTGTATATATATTTTTTTTTTCCTTATCCCTTGGGAGGCTACAGCGGTGGGATCTCGTTCCTGATACCTCATAATCTTTCCTGATACTTTATTATTCTCATAATTACAAAATCTCCTGTTGGATTCTTCATAATATAAAGAACAACTATAACAAAATGTCTACAAAATGATTTATACATTTTCACATGTGTACACCACTTATTATTTCTCTGTTGTGTACTTGCATCTCTATTTGTAAACAGGCTTATATTGTAACCAACAATGTTCAAACACTAAACTTTTTAAATTTGAAAGTGTCCTTCTTGGTGTACACACTTTAAGACCTCATACACACGGGCGTCTTGTAATGCCACGTTTTTTGGGCATTTTTTTCTGCTCTCCATGTTATTCAATGGCCCTCTAAAACATTGACGTTTTTGAGCAGTAGAGGGCGTCGGCGTTAGTGAGCTGTAGCTAGAACGCGGGACCAGTGCCTTCTGAAGCTGCAGCGTCATGGCGTTTTTGATGCCGAGTCGGCAAAACGCTCAATAACGTTACTTAACGTTGTATACACAGCGTTAAGCCTTGTCAGGCGTTCTATTCAAAATCAATGGTTCCCTATGGGAGCCCATTGATTTGAATAGAAGCCGCACCAGAAGTCGGATCACGGTAATCCGACTTGCGGCACGTCTTGTGTGTTAAAGGTGAACCCCCGCAAAAAATACCCCATACTCATTTACATAGGGTGGGGTGTCCGGCATTCTAGATTCCGATAAGCCCCCACCCGCAGACCCTGACAACCAATGGCCAGTGTAGTCGGGAAGAGGCTCTTGTCCCCATCAACATGGGGACAAGGTGTTTTGGGTTGTGGGCGCAGAGCCCCCCCCTGCCCCAAAGCACCCATACTCCCCATGTTGAGGGCATGCAGCCTGGTACGGTCCAGGAGGGCGGGCGCTTGCTTGTCCCCACCCCCTTTCCTGGCTTGCCAGGCTGCGTGCTCGGATAAGGGTCTGGTATGGATTTTGGGGGGGACCCTACGCAGTTTTTTTTTTTGGCGTGGGGGCTCCTCTTAAAATCCATGCCAGATCGAAGAGCCTGGTATGCTCCTGGGGGGGGAACCCCACTCAAATTTTTTGCAGGGGTTCCCCTTTAACACACCTAGCACACAAGTGCGGCTTCTATTCCAATCAATGGGCTCCCATAGAGAACCATTGATTTTGAATAGAGACAGAAAACACAGCTGAAAGCTAGCGTGAAAAAAACGTGCATTGACGTCAATGCAAAACGCCGAGAAAAACGGCAATTTTTTCCCTGACGTCAGGCCCGGCGTTTTGCTTATTTTTTTGCAAACGCCCGTGTGTATGAGGCCTAAAAATGACTAAAAATGACTTTATTTGTATTATGTGATAACACAACAGGTGCAGGAGGATTCCTGCCTTTGTACTGTGATTGTTGGAGAGGTTGGATGAGGGCTGAAGTGTTTAAATGCCTGTGTTTTGCCAACCAAAGTAGGAGGTGAAACACATGAATAACAGAGAGCGCTCATATGTACAGGAGGCATCCTCTGGTATGTTGTGAACAAAATGGTCTTTAACCACTTCCCGCCCGTAGGCCGTCTATTGACATCCTGGACTTTGAGTGGTGATATCTGAATGATGCCTCCAGCTACAAGCATCATTCAGACATATTTTTTCCGACCGGCTATTCCATGCACCATAAGAATGTTCATAGCAGCAGTTCAGCCACTTGATTGTTCTTATAAGCGGCAGTATGGGACATCTCCCCTCCCACCGCCCTCCGGTACTTTTCCCGGATTGCCCGTACCATCGGTGACCCAGAGAAGGAATCCATCGCCGCCGGAAGTTGATCAAAGAACTGATTGGTGACCATAAGGTCACCAGTCATTTCTATGATCCTCGGAAGCCCGGGCATGACGTTAAGACGTCTGAGCCGGCTTTAGTAAACAAAGCCGTGGACACGGCTGGAAAGGCCGGGATTGTTCATTTTTTTCTGATCTCGGTCTTTCCAGTCTGGAGGAGAGATGTGGTGTCTTATTGACTCCACATCTCTTCATAAAGAGGACCTGTCATGCACTATTCCCATTACAAGGGATGTTTACATTCCTTGTACAGTAAAAGGAATAAAAGTGATAAAAAAAAATTTAGAGACAGTGTAAAAAAATAAAATAAAGGTAAAATAAACAATAAAAAAATGTAAAGCGGCTACGTCCCCGCGAGCTTGCACACAGAAGTGAACGCATACGTAAGTCGCGCCCACATATGCAAACAGCGTTCAAACTACACGTGAGGTATCGCCTCATGCATTAGAGCAAGAGCAACAATTCTAGTGCAAGACCTCCTCTGTATCTCTACATATGTAACCTGTAAAAAAATTTAAAGCAGCACCTATGGAGATTTTTAAGTGGCAAAGTTTGGCGCCATTCCACGCGTGCTCGCAATTTTAAAAAGTGACATATATGGTATCTAGTTTACTCGGCGTAACATCATCTTTTATAACATACAAAAAAATGTAAAAATTTGTCTCACCTGATGTTCTGTGACAACTAACAGCAAAGAAGATTAAAGTCTTCATCTTTGAGAACATATTATATGTTACACCCATATTCAGGGTATAACATGTAACATGTTATTAAAGCAGCACTGCAAGGCTTTAACTGCTGTAACAGTAAAGATCCCTTTCCACAATCTAGGGTTAAACCTCCTTTGTTATACAGTGAGGGAAAAAAGTATTTGATCCCCTGCTGATTTTGTATGTTTGCCCACTAACAAAGAAATGACCAGTCTATAATTTTAATGGTAGGTTTATTTTAACAGTGAGAGATAGAACAACAACAAAAGAAAACGCAAGAAAAACGCATTTCAAAAAAGTTATAAATTGATTTGCATTTTAATGAGTGAAATAAGTATTTGACCTCTTCGCAAGACATGACTTAGTATTTGGTGGCAAAACCCTTGTTGGCAATCACAGAGGTCAGACATTTCTTGTAGTTGGTCACCAGGTTTGCACACATCTCAGGAGGGATTTTGTCCCACTTCTCTTTGCAGAGCCTCTCCAAGTCATTAAGGTTTCGAGGCTGACATTTGGTAACTTGAACCTTCAGCTCCCTCCACATATTTTCTATGGGATTAAGGTCTGCAGCCACTCCAGGACCTTAATGTGCTTCTTCTTGAGCCACTCATTTGTTGCCATGTGTTTTGGGTCATTGTCATGCTGGAATACCCATCCACGACTCATTTTCAATACCCTGGCTGAGGGAAGGAGGCTGTCACTCAAGATTTGATGGTACATGGCTCCGTCCATCGCCCCTTTGATGCGGTGAAGTTGTCCTGTCCCCTTACCAGAAAAGCACCCCAAAGCATAATGTTTCCACCTCCATGTTTGACCATGTTCTTGGGGTCATAGGCGGCATTCCTCCTCCTCCAAACATGGTGAGTTGAGTTGATACCAAAGAGCTTGATTTTGGTCTCATCTGACCACAACACTGTCACCGAGTTCTTCTCTGAATCATTCAGATGTTCATTAGCAAACTTCAGACTGGCCTGTACATGTGCTTTCTTGAGCAGGAGGACCTTGCGGGCGCTGCAGGATTTCAGTCCTTCACGGTGTAGTGTGTTACCAATTGTTTTCATGTGACTATGGTCCCAGCTGCCTTGAGATCATTGATAAGATTCTCCCTTGTAGTTCTGGGCTGATTCCTCACCATTCTCACGATCATTGAAACTCCACAAGGTGAGATCTCACATGGAGCCCCAGACTGAGGGATATTGACAGTTATTTTGTGTTTCTTCCATTTGAGAATAATCGCACCAACTGTCACCCCCTCACCAATTTGCCTAGCAATGGTCTTGTATCCCATTCCAGTCTTGTGTAGGTCTACAATCTTGTCCCTAACATCCTTGGACAGCTCTTTAGTCTTGGCCATGGTGGAGAGATTGGAATCTGATTGATTGTTTCTGTGGACAGGTGTCTTTTATACAGGTAACAAGCTCAGCTCATTATCTGTATCTTATTTCACTCATTAAAATGCAAATCAATTTATAACTTTATTGAAATGCATTTTCTGGATATTTTTGTTGTTATTCTGTCTCTCACTGTTAAAATTAACCTACCATTAAAATAATAGACTGATCTTTCTTTGTCAGTGGGCAAACGTACAAAATCAACAGGGGATCAAATACTTTTTTCCCTCACTGTAACTTCAAATTGTGGCAGTGTGTCCTCCCCAGGAAGCTTATATTAAACTGTTTATCCCAGTTACTGAAGTCACTTTTGATAGTTAGTAAAATGTAATCATATCAACCTAAAAATACCTTCTCTCCCCCACTTCCTTATTAATTTTATTGGCCTTCACTGAACTCTTCCTTCTTCAACAATATATTTTCTGATGATTGGTGACCAAAACGTATCTGTATATTCAAGATGAGGCTGGACCAGTGTTTGTAAAGGGGTATAATTACTGATTTATATCTTGAATATATGCCCTTTTTAATACATGAAAGTATTTTCCTAGCTTTGTTAAACTTGGTTTGGCATGCTTTTGCTAAGTCTGCAATCTACCAGAACCTCCAAATCTTTTCCCATCACTGTTTCTCCCAGAGGAGCCCTTTCCAGGGGATCAGGGGTACACAACCTGAGCACTCCAGCTGTGGAGAAAATACAATTTTACCATACCATTATTTTGCACAAGTGATTTGATCAGTTTCACTGCCTTAGTAATTACCACAGCCGTCTCATCTGAGGGAAATCCTGACAACATGACCTGTTGGGGCGCCTTAAGGACTGGAGTTGAGAAACACTGCAGTAGATGATACAACCAAGAGGTGTCTACTGAGAAGAAAATATCAGATTTAGATGGCCTGACTTTTTAAACAATTGCTGTCTCTGGTATTAAACGTGTAATTGGAGAAAAAGATAAAATGCCATTAATATGGGAAGGAACACTGAGCAGAGTGCAGTAACTCACAGCAACCAATCAGCAATTACTTTTCATTCATCTGATTTCAGAAAACTGCAGTCTGATTGTTGCTATGGATGCCTACAATCTGCTCTTTTTTTTTTGCTTCCTGCACCGCATTACTGAATAAGACTTTATGTCACAGTACAAGTGGCAACACTGAAACCCAAGCCCCTTATTTATCTCAGTTCCTCTGCTCACAGGGAACCCTCCTTAATTAGCTAAGGGCAAGAAAACAATTTTTGCCAAGTTTTAAATATGGATTTTCCTCTGGAGCTTCCATGAAGCAGAAAAGTCAGCTTGGCTACCGGCCATGAAACCTAATTACTTATACAAAATTATTTTAAGTATTTAACTGCAATTACTAATGGAGCAACTGAGTTCCACGTACAGAACAGATCTTATGAACCTAGGTGTTCAGAATCAGCCACCCCGCCAAAGGGCAGCACCCTGTAGGAATGAGACATTCATTACAGTAAAGATTAACATTACATGAGTAATTAATGGGAAGCTGACAATGATGAAAGCTAAAGGATGAAGAACAGGGACTGGTCCACTAAATCGTCTGTCTCAGCAAGTTCACATAATGCAGACATGAAACACTAGTAAAGAAAGACTCAGCCACTGCCAAACTGTTCAACATCATTAAAAAGAGAGAAAGAAAATGAGAGCAAGACAGAGACAGAGAGAGTTTCTATCTCTCTCTGAGACAACAAGACAGACATGCAGACCAAAAAACAGAAGATAGAGAGAGAGATAGAGGGAGATAGATAGAAAGATAGATAGACAGACAGACAGACAGACAGACAGACAGATAGATAAATTATTTTGGATATTCCTTGATCATTGTGCTTCTTGTCATAATATAATATGATGGGAGAGTATGGTATGCGCATTTCTACCCCTATGCACACATACTGACATGTTTTTACCCCTATACATGAACATTGACGTATCTTTGACATTTGATTCTTTTGATACATGTATTTTTTTTTTATTTTTGTTTGTTTTGTTTTGTATAATGTTTTTAACTGTCTGTGTATAATAAACAGATCTTTTTAACACGAGTTAGGGTTTTTTAGAATTTTTTTTGACATTATTTTGTGATATCATCATGTCATCAGCCGGCGCGTCCACACAGCCCATATATATATAACCTCGGGATTGCAGGGCAGGCGGTTTTTGGATGTGGTGGCAGCAGTGAAGGCTATGTCATGCTGAACGGTGAGAGCCTAAGCAATGAACACAAATATATTTGCCGCTGGAATCCCCTCCTTGGCTTATTGGCTTCATATTCATCCATAGGGTAGCCTGCTCTTTAAATTGGCAATGGGATGTACATTGCTGCAGCAAGTCCCAATATTGTCTCTATCCAATACCCAGGTTGACCCTATACTAGAGAAATGCTTATTTTAGTATATTACATCTAGGTTATCACCCATTATATTAGGTGATCACCCCCATATATTTATACAGTCTCTGTTTGAGGTTTAATTTCCTCCTTTGCCAAAATTACATGGGTGATAACCTAGATGGTAATATACTAAAATAAGTATTCCTCTAGTATAGGGTCACCCTGGGTTTTAGATAGAGCCAAAAATATATAGATAAATACCTGTCAAAAAAATCCACAGAAGAAATATTGGGGCTTGCTGCAGCAATGTACTCCCCATTGACAATCCAAATATCAGGCTACCCTAGGGATCAATATGAAGCCAATAAGCCAAGGAGGGGAATGAAGCCAGACCTTTAACAGAAAATGAAAACCAGGCAAATATATAAACTGTATATGTTCAGTGTTAGGGCTCCCACCATTCAGCAAGACTCAACCTTCACCGCTGCCAACAATACAAAAGCTGCCTGGCCCTGCAATCCCGAGGATATATATATATATATAGACTGCAAGGATGCCACGGCCGTGGTCGACTTGTTCGATTTACACACAGTCCCCAGCCCAGCTATTGGGACAGATCATGTTGAGCCAGCTTCGAAATGTTTGCAGTCAGCCATGACAACCTCTCCTCAGAAACATCTAAAGGCAAGAAATATTATTGGAATTTTTTTTAGGTCTGCTGTGTGAATAGGATCACATAACAAACATACAGTAAGTAAGGATTTCTCAAATTTGTCAGCAAAAGTGAAAAAAATTCTCTCTTGTATAGCAGTTAACAGGTGCTTAAAGCTAAGGACTCTCAGGGCTCTCCTCCTGACAGACAGATACTGATTCCTAAGGTCTGAATGGGAGGGTCACTGGTCCTGCTGTTGGATTACTGAAATAAGCAAACCCTGCAAACAAGAAGTGGGTCTCATGAGAATTTATCCCTGCTGTATCAGTACTGTTCTCAGCACTGACAAAAAAGCTACTGTGGTTTTGTCAAAATGGTCAATGGCATGAAAAGTACTTTTCTTACATTGTTTAGCCATTAAAGCTGAACTCCAGGAATCTAACTTCTTTGTAAAAAGTGAAGGCACACTATAATACAAGTCCAATAAGACGCATGACACCTCCTGAATTTATTACTATTATTTACATCAACTTGGCATCTTCAACAATACAGCTGCTATTCCTGCCTCTCCCCTTCTCCTGCCCAATCAGATAAGCCTTTGTATTATGTGAGCACATTCACAAAATGCATAGGCTGCTGTGAATGGGCAGCAGAGGGAAGGGACAGGTGTGGCTGCTCTGTGTGCTTCTTTCCATTTACAGGCTGGAGTCTATCCTCGGCAGAGTCATAAACGTATTAAATGTAAATAATAGAGATAAACCCAGGAGGTGTCATTCACTTCTCTGGACCTAACTCATAGTGTACATTCACTTTTTGAAATAGAGCTAAATTCCACTGCAAAAGTCAGTGTGTGCTATGAAGTTTCAGCACTGGACAGCTCCTTTTATGATGTTTGCATACATTCCAGGAATACCTAAATCCAGAAGCCTGCAGTTAAAAATACTCATACAATAAAAATGCCTATGATTTCTACTATGCGAACTGCAGACAGAAACAATTCCTGTACTTTGAGTTTAGGTGATCATCTGTACTTCGGTGCATCTGGCCATAAGTTCACAATGGTAGCTAGAGTAAGGCTTGATTGACAGAACCATTTCTCATCTGGCTCTCCCATCATTTGACTGGAGAAAGTCACAAAATACAAAACACAATATAAAAAGCAAACATTCATATTCTATACATAGATGGAGCTATTGTACAAAGAGAACATGAATAAAACCAGTAAAGAGACCAGTATATGGCGAAAAACAGAACATGCAACAAATGTGTGGAAAAGCTACATTGGTTTAAAGGATAAGTTCACTTAAAAAAATAAAAAATAAATAAATGCACATTTGTTTGCAGGTAAAAAAATATGCATTTTTTTTTGATCCTGTAAAGCATTGCACCAGTGATCAGCAGATCGCTGATGACATGCAGGTCTGTCAGTATATCCATGTACCTGTACAACCCATATGAGCAAGCAGATACACTGACAGGAAGAAATCAATGAACTACAACATCGCTCCACAGAGTCGTGGTAGTTCATTGAGAACTATAAGCCGACAACCGCAAAGGATGTCGGGGCCTGTAGTTCATTCATACACAGAGCTGTGTGAATGAATGACGCAGCCATGTAGGTGGGGCCCCGCACAGTCACGCTGATTTCAAAAAGTGACAGCTAGTATGAGGAACTTCTCCCTGTACTGCTGTCATGGATGGGTGGGGCAGCAGCTGCAGCATTGGGATCATGTGTAAAAATGGGTGGAACCACATTTAATATGTTCCCAAAGGTGAACTTATCCCTTTACCTTTACCTACAGGTAAGCCTATAATAACGCTAGCCTGTAGGTACTGTAAATATCTCCTAAACTTGCACAGTTTAGGCGATATTCACTATATACACTGCTGCTGACGTCATCGGGGCATGCGCACCAAAGGAACGGCCCGCTCGTGTCGTTTCTTCAGGGCCCGTGCCGTGACTGACGGCTCCCGCGTGCATGCGCGTGAGTGATGTCATCGCGGCTCCAGCCAATCACAGCGCCGGAGCCCACAAACCCAGAAGTAACTCCGGGAAAGATGTCGGCCCTGTCAGTGGTGTTACGGTGCCTATTCAGGCATCAATCTAAGGTAAGTATTTCATAATGAACTAGTATGCGATGCATACTAGCTCATTATGCCTTTATCTTGCAGGGGGGGGGGGTTCTTTTTTTGGAGGTTTACAACCTCTTTAAGACCCCTTCCACACCAGGGCCGCAAGAGCGTCAGTGGTAAAACACGCTAATTTGCGGCGATTTACCGCTGTTTAGAGCGGTGCCGCTATTCTGGCGGCAGCGGTGTGCTTTTAACCCCCCACAAGGGGTTAAAAAGGGGTTAAAAGTGCTGGTTAGTAGCACTCCCCAACTGTTGTTCAGCCGCTTCGGAAGTGCTGCCCATTCATTTCAATGTGGAGGAGCAGTGAATACACCGCTCCCACACCGCCCCAAAGATGCGGCTTGCAGGACTTTTTTTATCGTTCCGCAAGTGCACCGTCCCAGTGTGAAAGCACTCAGGCTTTCACACAGGGGTGGATGGGGGGGGGGGGGTTTCAGGCGCTTTACAGTGCGATTTTTAGCACAAAAGCGCCTGAAAAACGTTCTGGTGTGAAAAGGGTCCAAGATTCACATACCAACTTGTGTCTGGACTATTACATTGTAGCTGACAAAATGCAACTCTGCAATGATCAGACAGGCAAATACAAAAATTGGTTTCTTCGATCTCCAGGGTTTTTTGTGTTTAATGTAATTATATTAGATTAAATCATTGCTGTATAAAAGTATTGTGACTAGCCGTACAATAGGGAAAGGACAATATAGTAAACTTTCAACAGTTATAACTAAATATGGAAATGTGACTCATCAGTTTATTATACAATATGTATATATGTATGTATTAAATGATATACTATGCTAACTACAGAATATCATACAGTCTATTTAAATTGTTCCACTGATCTCAGTGGTATTATCAGAAATTCAATGCCTGTATACCAACTTAAGCTTTTAACAAGCTGATTTTGCCAAACACACTACAAAGACAATTAGACACATCTGCAGCTGTTTTTCTAAGACAATCTTACCTTGCTGAGGCTAATGAAACATGTAATATGCCCTGTGGCACTGTAGATTGTTAATGATATTCTGAACAAATAAGGATTGCTTCAAGATATTTTCTTTTAACCTCTGCTGACCAGATAGCTCGCAGAAGGTTCACAAATTTTATTTTACACCTTCATCAACTTTAAACAACAAGTCCTGTGTCTCAAAATGCTCTTTACTGCACATTATAATGAACTAAATAATGGGAACACAACAATCTTAACATATATCCTCAGATTCCCAACAAAATCCTTGACCAGATAACTACTGTATGATGTCACTAAAGAAACAGATATGCAAACAGCAGGTATTCATAAAGGGAATGCATTAAAGTTAATGCTGCCTGACCTAACTAGGGTTAAATCTCAGTCAGCCTGATTGTTTTATATTTAGTTATACAGAAATTAGACCAAATCATAAAATAAATCGAATCCAATCATTAAGGTTTAGCCCGGGTTCACACTTATGTGATGTCAGACATCCCATGTGATTCGCACCTGTACTGCGTTGCTGATCACATGCGATGTCTGAGCAATGCGAGTTCAGTTCATGTTGTATGGCTGAACTCGCATTGGATTCGCACAGAAAAAGGTGCAGGGACGTTTTTTTCCCCGCACTGGAATTGGATCGCATTGGGTTTTCTCACCCATGAGATCCGATTCCTGCCCAAACCCACTGTTCTCACTGCGATCTGTGAACCGATCTGGAGGTATCATTAACATTGCATTGACACCCGCAGCAGATTGCAGTGGGCAGTGTGAACTGCCTGTGGGGGAAATGCGATGTGTGAATTGGCACTAAAATCACGCTGGTTCCCGCATTGCTACAGTGTGAACCTAGGCTGAATTATATAATTTAAAGCAGTACTAAACTCATTATTTTAATGTGTAACTACAGATAATAAGGTATAATAATACTTACCTTTAGATACAGTGAACATCTTCTAAACGTGAGCCGTTTAGGAGATATTCACATCGGTAGGAGCCAAGTACATCATTGTGCATGCGCAGTGAGCTCTGCATTAGGGCACGATGAGTTTGCTGTCAACGTGGAGACAAAGAACTCTCTGAGGATCTGAAAGAAAGAATTGTTGCTCTACATAAAGATGGCCTAGGCTATAAGAAGATTGCCAAGACCTTGAAACTGAGCTGCAGCATGGTGGCCAAGACCATACAGTGGTTTAACAGGACAGGTTCCACTCAAAGCAGGCCTCTATGGTCAACCAAGGAAATTGAGTGCACGTGCTCAGCATCATATCCAGAGGTTGTCTTTGGGAAATAGACATATGAGTGCTGCCAGCATTGCTGCAGAGGTTGAAGGGGTGGGGGGGTCAGCATGTCAGCGCTCAGACCATACGCTACACACTGCATCAAATTGGTCTGCATGGATGTCGTCCCAGAAGGAATCCTCTTCTAAAGATCATGCACAAGAAAGCCAGCAAACAGTTTGCTGAAGACAAGCAGACTAAGGACATGAATTACTGAAACTATGTCCTGTGGTCTGGTGAGACCAAGATAAACTTATTTGGTTCAGATGGTGTCAAGCATGTGTGGCGACAACCAGGTGAGGAGTACAAAGACAAATGTGTCTTGCCTACAGTCAAGCATGGTGGTGGGAGTGTCATGGTCTGGGGCTGCATGAGTGTTGCCGGCACTGGGGAGCTACAGTTCATTGAGGGGACCATGAATGCCAACATGTACTGTGACATACTGGAGCAGAGCATGATCCCCTCCCTTTGGAGACTGGGCTGCAGGGTAGTATTCCAACATGATAACGACCCCAAACACACCTCCAAGGTGACCACTGCCTTGCTAAAGAAGCTGAGGGTAAAGGTGATGGACTGGTCATGCATTTCTCCAGGCCTAAACCCTATTGAGCATCTGTGGTGCTCATAGATCCTCAAACAGAAGGTGGAGGAGCGCAAGGTCTCTAACATCCACCAGCTCCCTGATGTTGTCATGGAGGAGTTAAAGAGGACTCCAGTGGCAACCTGTGAAGCTCTGGTGAACTCCTCGGTATACAAGGTATATACAGTGTTATTTCCATAATGGACAGTCACAGAGGACATTACAGTAATAAAGAGAGTGGATTATACTAAGAAAAACACTGATATAAGCAGCGGGACCTGATATGCGGTGCAGACACTGAGCTGTGAGGCAGAGAGGGGAGGGGGAGAGGAGAGGGGGAGAGAGCAGACAGGACACACAGCGCAGGCTGCGGATGATGGAGACACGCACTGACTCCGATATCACAGCTTGGCAGCCATGATATATTGGAGTCAGAGCAGAGAGAGGAGGGCAGAAGCTGGCAGGATCAGCCAGGTATTACAGGTGATACAGGGGGCCAAATGACATAGCACAAGTGCTGTGATGTATAACATAATTTAAGGGAACAGGATCTTTATTTTTTTGGGGGGTTAACAAACACTTTAAGAGAATACCTGGAGCTCCTGCCATAAAGGTCCTTGTTAAGGAGCTTCCTATTATAGGGTGACAACTGTCTCCCCATTGAACTTCTGCTTTGACCTGCATCCAGAGGCGTAACTAGAACCTTCAGGGCCCCGATGCAAGAAATTATGAAGGGCCCCCTGACCCCTGGCCAATGGCCCTTCCCTCTTCCCACTGATCCTGGGGCCCTTTACGCATATTGAGGGTCCCTTTATTACGGTACTGCAGTGGGGCCCTTTCACAAGTTCTGCAGCAGGCCCCAGGGGGACCAGGGAAGCACACAGGGGTCCTGGGAACAGCAGAAGACAAGTAAACTGGATAGAGGAAAATGGAGGAGATTGGGTCCTCTAAATGCCACCCCCGCCATCCCTCCTATTCAGGTGTATAAGGGAGGCACATGGGCCCCCTGGACCGTGGGGCCCGGTTGCAATTGCAACCCCTGCAACCCCTATCGTTACGCCCCTGCCTGCATCCTTTATGGAGACTAAACATGGCTGTGGCATCACACATTTCACAGGCATAGACCACAGATCAGGTAGTCAGCCATAAGCAAAAATGTGCAGCCATCATTGGGACAAGTGCATATAGACAGTGAAATGTCTGAAAGAGGCTGAAAGCACTGAGATGCACAAAGAATTAAAAAAAATAGTTAAAACAGTATTTTATGAAAAAACATGGCTATAGTTTATAATACACAGCGTTTTAGTAAACTGAATGTCATTCAGCAAAGGTTTACATTTACTTATTTAGCTGACCATTTGACATCTCAGTGCAGCATCTAAATTAATTATAGGACACAAAAACTCACATGCATAAAAAAATAAGGCTCAAAGATCATCTGGAGGGAAGAACGAGGCTAGGTACAAAACTTGCTAATTACTGTGAGAATATGTTTAAAGTTACTTTTCTTACCATGTGTATGGGTCTCACAGGGGCTTTTATTGTATTATGCAAGTATGCACAGCATATTTTCACAATATGGCACACTTACCTTACAAAGTGCCCTCCTCAAGTGTGACAATGTTTGCAATCTCCCTCTTCACTGATGCTCCCATCTTCTCCCTGGGTTCAGGAGTCCTCAGCTGTCTCCTTTCCTTCTGGGTTTTGGAGTCTCGAGTCATCTTGATTGGTTGGGCTGGGTAATGCCCACATGTACACACAGTGGTTCCACTCATCCCAGCATCTAACACCTACTCCTAAAATTTGTACACTGAGCTATGCCTGCGTGGCTGTCAGTGAACCACTTGTAATTCATAAGATTTTATGAAAGAAGAGACATACAGAGTCTCTTCTACCATAAATACTGTTTCTATCTACTAGCCATTTTTACTCTCTAAATTTAGTTTAGCTTTAAAACCCCTTTTGACACCTATACCTTACATCAAGAGAAGCAGTTCCTTGGTGGCATCCAGCAGTAAGAGCCCCAGCATGGTTACATTCCATTTACATACAGTGCCTTAAAAAAGTATTCAATACCCCTTGGAATTTTCCACATTTTGTCATCTTACAACCAAAAACGTAAATGTATTTTATTGGGATTGTATGTGATAGACCAACACAATGTGGCACATAATTGTGAAGTGGAAGTAAAATGATAAATGTTTTTTTTACATTTTTTACAAATAAATATATGAAAAGTGTGGTGTGCATTTGTATTCAGCCCCCCTGAGTCAATACTTAGTAGAACCGCCTTTCACTAAAATTACAGCTGAAAGTCTTTTTGGGGATGTCTCTACCAGCTTTGCACATCTAGAGAGTGGAATTTTTGCCCATTCTTCTTTGCAAAATAGCTCAAGCTCTATCAGATTGGATGAAGAGCGTCTGTGAACAGCAATTTTCAAGTCTTGTCACAGATTCTCAATTGGTTTAAGTGTGGACTTTGAGTGGGCCATTCTAACACATGAATATGCTTTGATGTAAAATCCATTCCATTGTAGCTCTGGCTAAATGTTTAGGGTGATTATCCTGCTGGAAGGTGAACCTCCACCCCAGTCTCAAGTCTTTTGCAGACTCTAACAGGTTTTCTTCTAAGATTGCCCTGTATTTGACTCCATCCATCTTCCCATCAACTCTGACCAGCTTTCCTGTCCCTGCTGAAGAAAAGTATCCCCACAACATGATGCTGCCACCACCATGTTTCACAGTGGGGATGGTGTGTTCAGGGTGATGTGCAGTGTTAGTTTTCCGCCACACATAGCATTTTGCTATTAGGCTAAAAAGTTCAATTTTGGTCTTATCTGACCAGAGCACCTTCTTCCACATGCTCGCTGTGTCCCCCACATGGCTTCTCACAAACTGCAAACGGGACTTCTTATAGCTTTCTTTCAACAATGGCTTTCTTCTTGCCACTCTTCCATATAAGCCAGATTTGTGGAGTGCGTGACTAATAGTTGTCCTGTGGACAGATTCTTCCACCTGAGCTGTGAATCTCTGCAGCTCCTCCAGAGTTACCTCTTGGCCGCTTCTCTGATTAATGCTTTCTGTGCCTAGCCTGTCATTTCAGGTGGACGGCCATGTCTTGGTAGGTTTGCAGTTGTGCCATACTCTTTCCACTTTTGGATGATGGATTGAACAGTGCTCCGTAAGATGTTCAAAGCTCGGGATATTTTTTTATAACCTAACCCTGCTTTAAACTTCTCCACAACTTTATCCCTGAGCTGTCTGGTGTGTTCCTTGGCCTTCGTGATGCTGTTTGTTCACTAAGGTTCTCTAACAAACCCCTGAGGGCTTCGCAGAACAGCTGTATTTATACTGAGATTAAATTACACACAGGTGGACTATTAACTAATTAGGTGACTTCTGAAGGCAATTGGTTCCACTAGATTTTAGTTAGAGGTATCAGAGTAAACAGGGCTAACCACAAATGCACACCACATTTTTCAGATATTTGTAAAAAATCTTGAAAAACATTTATAATTTTCCTTCCACTTCACAATTATGTGCCACTTTGTGTTGGTCTATCACATAAAATCCCAATAAAATACATTTACGTATTTGGTTGTAACATGACAAAATGTGGAAATTTTCAAAGGGTGTGAATACTTTTTCAAGGCACTGTATAACAGTTATTTTTCAGTGAGTCAAAAATGTGCTTCAGTTATAAAGTTAAGCAAGGAAAAAGTGGTAGCGTGGGATTCACATAATATACTGTGGCTTGTGTTAAAAGGTTTTTTAATGGAGACTTTCACAAAACATATTTGAAACTGTGTTGAAAAATGAATGCTTGTCAGTGGAAAGAGAATTTCTGAGTTAGTTGTTCTGGGGTATTGTGCTTGCATATTGCTCATTACTATGTTAAATAAACATGATAGCATTGATAGGCAAAGACATTTTTGACCCAAAGTTCTGCAGGATTAAAATATAATTCCCCCCCTCCCCATGCCCCCTATGCCTATGTGCACCAGTAGATGGCACAAGGTACCCCCAATTGCCTAGGATGTAGAGATTGGATGTATTGAGCAATTTCAGCCATTCACTATTCTTCTATTCAGAGCAGCTGGAGCCAAGGAGCCCCTCTCCAAAAAACACATACTTAGGCAAACTGAATGCATCTACTTATGTGGAAAGCTGTTGAAAAATATGTACCTTTTTCACACACTAACATAATGGCCAGCTGAGCTCCTACCAGAAAGGATATAATTAGTCTGCATAATCTAATAATGGTTAAAAAAATCATCAAGACAATCAGTAATAAACTGCTGACTAACTTACTTCACAATGTAGTTAGCTGTCTTGAAAAAAATACTCATTGTAAATAAATGAGGTGATGAAGAGTAATGGAAATGTCATTTAAACCCCTATATTATTGTACTTTAACCTCAGACAAGTACCTTTGTCTAAAGTATCACCATGTTCTCAACGTAAGCATTTTCTCTAAATTGCTGTAAAATAGTGAAAGTTAAATAAATAAGATTGTAAAAACTGTTGAAATAGGATATGACCTTTAGTACTTTCTGAAATTGAAGTCTGGCATTGCTGACTAGTTGTTTTTAAGCAATGTGGTCCTAGGTAAAGAGCAGTATGCTGAGCGTAATGGATCCCAGGGGACCTGGATTGAGCTTCTGACTTCTCTGGTTTACCGATTTCAGTTCTACTAAGTATGGAAAGAGAACAGAAAATTCCACATTTGAGTGGCTGTGATTGCTCTGACTGTTGGTATCTTTAGCACAACATAAGCAGGGCAAAGAAAAAAAACAAAAACATATTTTTAAGCATTTGGCATTACACACCACACAGCTATTGCAAAGAAGTTAATGAACACCAAAGACTTAAATGCTACTTCAGTTATTTCAAATATCTAATGCAGTCTACCAATCAAACTATTTTCCAGCCAATACAGCCAAGTGTACCATAGGCAGGCAGAGGGTTCACCCGATAATAACAAATGAAGGAATGTACTGCGTGGCAGAGGGGTTCTGCTCTAGGAAATACAGTGGAGAGAGTAGGGGAGATACCTTGGCTATCAATGCAAGCAACATTTATCTCAGAGGACATCAATAGAAAACAAGGCAGGTTTTCTATCCTTTCATAAATGTCTCCAGTGACAGTGGCCATTGGAGGTTCTCTGTAGACATGAGCTGAGAACCAATCTGTCTAACCATCAGAATCCAATGACTTCCATCTTATGTCTATGGGATGCCCTTTAAGTAAACAAAAACAAAAGTCATTACAAGATTGATAATGGGACTAAGATGGGTGCCTGAAATGTCAAATCCCTTTATTAAAAAAAAACGAAGTGCATTTATCCAGCTTGTTTGTAAAAAGAAAATGAATTTACTGTATACTTTAGGAGCCTATTTATCCTTAATAAGGAAGCGGTTAAATGTAATCTAGATAAATAACATTTGTTATTTGTGTCAATTTCTAAAGTAATAAACTAAAATGCCAGCAAATATCTTTCATAAAATAATGAACAAAAGGTTCTATTTTTGAAGGTGCTAGTCAATTATATATTAATAATGTCGCTAATAGATTTTCTAGTTATCCCCAAGGTTACAGTGTATATAGCGAGGAAGAGTGAAGAAAACAAGTATTATTAGATATGTAACCACGGAGATCATGTAACCCGAGCATCCTTAGTGGCAGATGAAAAAAAGAATTCTTCATATCAACAATTAGTCTTGCGCAGGAGGTTGAAGAATCTGTTCTCTGCAGATGAACAGAGAATGTTCTAGAATGATTATTATGTACAAGACTACTAACGGACCCATGAAAGTGAGATCCACCGATTGTACTTTCCTTAAAACAAAAGGGCCTCAATTATAATACTTGCTATGGTAACCTATCATGTTCAGACTTTTAATCTATCTAAGCGGTTGTCTACCCATTGATTTGATAGTGTCAAAGAAGAGTTAATATTCCCGGCATGCCGGAAATGCTAGCTGTCTCCTTGATTGTGCTCTCAACCAAACTAGCAAACCATCCAATGGGTGGTGTCATAATGGATCACATGTGCAGCATCATGGCAGTTGCAGATTAAACAGAGGCTAAGATGTCAGCTTCCTTAGCTGAAAACGATAGGAGAGTACACAACCACTTTAAGGCTTTGTTCACGTGGGAGTACTCAGGGCTTTTTTTCTCAGACAATAGGTCCAGGAAATCCCTCTTTCCAAGTCACCCCTTTTCTCTGCCCCTACCCACCTCCTGCACCATTCCTCTACCCACTTCCCAGTACTGCCCCTTTTAGAGAATACAGAACCAAGTAACAATTGTGGTCCTAAGAAATTTGTATGGAATTTGTTAATGATAACAAGAAAAGCAGTAAAATAGATCCCATGCAGCCAGCAACAATGGGCCACCCTCAACAAAATGCCTCCTCCCCCAGCAACAAAAGATCCCCAGCAGCAATAACAGCTCTCCCTGCCGCCAGCATCAATAGACCCTCCAGCAGGCAGCAATGATAGACCCCCCCGGCAACAATGGATCACCCGCAAAAAAACACCCTCTCCCCTAGCAACAATAGACCCCCAGCAGCAACAACAGATTTCCCTGCAGCCAGCATCACTAGATCCCTTCCAGCAACATAAGACCCACCCCCAGCAACATAAGACCCACTCCCAGCAACAGTAGATCCCTACCAGCAACAATAGACCTCCTTAAGAACAATAGGCCCCCTGCCCTGGAAAAATAGATCCCCCCAACAACAATAGATCCCCCAGCAGCTAAAATCAATAGACCCTGAACCCCTTGCTATTACATACATTCAATGCCCCTCATTCCCACTGAAAAAAAAGCCCTGGGTGTACTTAAGCGTACATCCATGTGAAGGGCCTGCACGGGATGCACAGGTGTTCCATGCATCTGCATGCAGGCAGTCCCATTCATATATATTGGGGCATTGTTACATGGACATAGCCGCTGCTCCCAAACATCCATAGCATGTGGGAGCTCGGGGATGCACTCGCAACGGTGTTCAAATTGGGAGCAGCAGCTGTGTTTGTGCAGCCACTGTGTCCAAATTGACATGAATGGGATTGTCTGCATGCAAATGCACAGAACACCTGTGCATTTCATGTGGGCAAATACATGCCTTTGCCATAGCTCCCAACTGTCCTTGATTTTGAGGCACTGTCCCTGATTTGGAACAAAGTCCCTCTGTCCCTCTTTCCTCCTCATTTTTCCTCATTTGGTCTGATCTACATAGTTATATATAAAATGCCTTTTATCTTTCAAAAATTGTTTTCCAGTGCTAAACCTTTCATCCAATTTCTAAACGGCTGGATTTGTAAATTTCAAAAGGCAGGATAAAGGAATAGTATTGGTAAAAGAAAAAAAAAATGGGATTTAACTAATCATTTTTTGTATAATTCTCCTTTAAGGTGAAGTGGCAGGGAGTGTGTCCTATACGTACACGCTTTTGCTAACAGGTGTCCCTCGTTCCTATTTCAAAAAGTTGGGAGGTATGCTTTGCATAGGTGTATACTTAAAGTGAAAGTAAAATCAGTCTGTATATGCAGTAAAGCATGCTTGTTATACTCACTGTGGAACCTAAGTGGTTAATCCTCGGCATTGTGTAAAAAGGCTGTTTGATCCTGTATGCACAGATCCTCCCCTTCTTCTTCTGACTCCAAAACATGTCCGGATGAAACAGAGTTACTGGAGTCAGGCTGCACATGCTCAGTTTGTTGTGTATTGCTAGAGAGATTTTTTTTCCTTGGGAGAGTGCATGTGATTAGCACAGGGCCAATCATCACTGTCCAGACAGAGGGTCAAGGGCCCTGCATCCTGATAGGACAGGACTGCCCACTAGATAGCGCTTTCATCCCTTACTATACACACACACACAGGAGCAGAAGGGGGAATCTCACCGTATTCCTGTTCAAATCGCATGCGATTCTTTGCACCAATTTTTTTTTTTTTTATTGATGCAAATCACACTGCAAAGTATTGGTACTCGTACCTGCCGATAAAAGAAACGGTATCAGCGCAACCCTAATTCCAACTAAACAGAATCGCACCTATAGCACTATAATATCACATTGGGGTAGATTTACTTAAACTGGTGCACTCACAATCTGGTGCAGATGTGCATGAGGTCCAATCAGCTTCTAATTCCAGTGTGTTCAATTAAGCTTTAATAATAAAACCTGGAAGCTGACCGATTATGCAGAGTTGCACCAGATTTTGCACTCTCCAGCTTTAGTAAATCAACCCCATTGTGTTGCACTATTGTTATATTTTACATTTATTTGGAAGTGGTATGGAAACACTTTTTTGGCGTCAGCTCGCAACCCATATTACAGGGATATGCAATTAGTGGACCTCCAGATGTTGCAGAACTACAAGTCCCATGAGGCATAGCAAGACTCTGACAGCCACAAGCATTACACTCAGAGACAGAGGCCTGATGGGACTTGTAGTTTTCCAACAGCTGAAGGTCCACTAATTGCTTATCCCTGCCATATTAGATTCTTTTGGGACTGCGCAGGTTGCTTTGTGCTTGCTTTAGTTTATCGATATATTAAAAAGTGAAATTTCATTCAGTTCTATTGACTGCAGTAGTGAGGAGTTGTACAATGTCACAAGTACAGCATGTTGTATATTTTTAGCACACACCACCGCAGTGCAGTGGTGTGAACAGACCTAACTGTAAATGAGGCAAATTGCTGCGTGTTTGGGCTGGGACTGCACTGGAAACAGCTAGTGTGAACATGTCTTCTGAGAGCAGTATGCTGGGGAAAAGAGTGAAGATGATGCATAAAAGAGGAATACACAGGGGGACAAAATAAAACAGACATTGTGGTCATGTATTTATTAAAAACGGTGCCATGGTTGTCAGTAGAGTTAATTCAGTATTGTAGATGTGTAGATGAGTAGTAGGCATTTTCATGGTACAGGCTGTAGTCTGACGTTTGGGAGGGTTGTGGGGATTGTTACAAAGCCTGGACAGGCGACTTAACCAACTTTACAGAAATAAGCCCAGTAATCAGATTTCAAAAGAAGCAATGCGATGTATAGATATTTCTCAAGAGAAATCTTCATACTTTAATGTCAAGCATTAAAATAGATGTCTATAATACACCTATACGTACTTATAATAAGGACTTTTCTCAATTTGTAAAGTCTATAAAGTGCTCAGCAAGTTTATGACTATGCAAAAAAGAGGCAGAGTAGTAGGAGACAGCTCAAGAGAGGCTGTGAAGTCTGGCTTATCTGTGATGGAGGAAGAGTGATTAAGACACAGCCTACAATACTTGATCAATAGTTCCCCACATAGCATATGGTCAGTAGGCTTGAAGGCTACCCACAGTCATGAAACTGAAAATGGCTAGATTAGGCAACTGGCATCTGAAATGTATGGGATTCGTTACTGTACACTGCTTGTTACTTCTTACTGAACAAGCTAGGCTAATATTATGTTGGCTTCTGGCAAAGAAGTAGGTTCTCCAAATTTTAACAGCCAAAGATCTGCATTTTATTTATACTGTCATATGATAAGAATTGTCACAATAATCACCCACCGCTACTAATTACAGTTTATTGGTGCTCCAAAGCCAGGATCTTCTTTTAACCAATTAACAAAAAAGTATACATAGTTTTGGATCTAGCGATGTTATCTCTTATTGCTCCCAATGAGAAAATAGGGCGAACGGTCAGCCGTTTTTTCTCGATATTTCACAGCAAGTTGGAACCGAGGATAGAGACAATGTAAGATAATTATTGTATGTAAGATAATTCTCATACTTTCTCTGCTTTTTTTTTGTTATTTGAGGTTTCTGATTATGTGCAGTGTTTTGTATCTTATATTTTTCGTATAAAAATCGCAGCTCCGGAAAGGATTGACCCACTTCCGGACCAGAGCATTTTCTGCAATACAGCACTGCGTCACTTTAACTGACAATTGTGCAGTTGTGAGACACTGTACCCAAACAAAATGTATGATCTTCTTTTCCCACAAATAGAGCTTTCTTTTGGTGGTATTTGAGCACCTCTGCGGTTTTTTGCGCTATAAAAAAAAGAGCGACAATTTTGAAAAAAAACAAACAATATTTTTACATTTTGCTATAATAAATATCCAAAAACAAAATGTAAAAAAAAAACCAATTTCTTCCTCAGTTTAGGCCAATATGTATTCTTCTATATATATATATATATATATATTTATATATATATATATATATATATATATATATATATTTTTTTTTTTTAGTAAAAAAAAAAAATCACAATAAGCGCAAAAGTTATAGCGTTTACAAAGTATGGAAATCGATTTATGCCGTTTTTATTTATTTTATTTTTTTTACTAGTAATGGTGGTGATCTGCAATTTTTTGTGGGACTGTGATATTGCGGCGGACAGATCGGACACTTTTGACACTTTTTTTGGGACCATTGACATTTATACAGCTATCAGAGCTTTAAATAGCCACTGATTATTGTGTAAATGTCATTGGCAGGGAAGGGGTTAACACTAGGGGGCGATCAAAGGGTTAACTGTGTTCCCTGGGAAGTGTTTCTAACTTTATGGGGGCTGGGCTGACTGGAGGAGGAGAGAGATTGTTGTCCCCTATCACAGGGAACAGACGATCTCTCTCAACTCCCCTGTCAGAATGGGGATCTGGTTTTGTTTACACTCTCAGATCCCAGTTCTGTCACTGCGGGGAGTCCATTCCACCCGCTGATTGGCTCCCCCGCTAGCCAGTGAGCGCGCGCACAAGCCTTTGGCAGCACGTGAGCCCACAACACACCCTACCGCACCCACCGTACAGCTACGGCGATTTGCGCAGGAGAGCCAACCTGCCGCCATCAAATCGTTCGTTCTGTTCCCTGCGAGAAAAATTTGGGCGTTTGTCCCTTCAGAAATTTTAGTTTGGAAGGTCGGAATCGGCTGTCAAAAGTTGTGTACACACTATCAGAAAATCGCACGATCATTCCTTGGACGAAAATGTTCGCCAAATCTAAAATAGAACCTGTCTAAGTATTCTTTGTGATAATATGTTTAGAATTGCCCTTATAACAAGCCCATACAAGAGTTACCAGTGTGTAAAAAAGTCTGTAAAGGATTATACTGTATCTTTGCCTTCATAAGTTTACCCTTTTACTGCATGCGCACAACTGATTACCATCATCCAAGCTGCAGAGCAAAGTCACAGTAGCTCCAGCAGTGTGGTGAACTGGTGGATCTATTCTTGTTATGTCAATGAAAGTTGTCCTAACAATTCAGTGACCCTAAAATGAGTAATCATGAGGGGTAGCCCGTCTATTAAGGGTTCAAAGGCCCCACCCCCTCTATCCCCACCAACCCTTCAATGCTAAATGGATAAATTCATGCATAGCATGAATCTATCCATGGCCGCTGGGGCCACCCCCTAATTCAGGCGTCCGGCCCCTTTCAGGATGCCGGGCACCTGAATTACAGCGGCGGGGGGTTCTTTGAAGCACCTGATTAGAGCCATAGGCTCTAATAGGCTTTAAAATAGTGTGGCTCCAGGCGCAGAGTATTGCGCTCATAAGCCCACTCACGTGTGTTAGAAAAATAAATGAATATTTGCTTTTCTAACACTGAATCACCTCTTTCCTGTTTCCCGATTGGCGGAGAAGACAGGCGATCCTATAGGACGCCTTTCTCGGAGGAGGAGGGGGATGCACGGCTGAAGCCAAGCACCTTCCAGCTTGCCGGACACCACAGCCCAACCGCCCACTTCCTAGATGGGGTAAGTGCGGGACTTTGATGTCAGTGCTGTCAGTGCCGCGAGCCCCGCAGTGTGGGGGGGGGGGAGATGGATGCTACATACCCCTCTGGTAATGCTGTATATACCCCTCTGGTCATGCTGTATATACCCCTCTGGTGATGCTGTATATACCCCCCTGGTCAAGCTGTATATACCCCTCTGGTCATGCTGTATATACCCCTCTGGTCATGCTGTATATACCCCTCTGGTGATGCTGTATATACCCCCCTGGTCAAGCTGTATATACCCCTCTGGTCATGCTGTATATACCCCCTCTGGTGATGCTGTATATACCCCTCTGGTGATGCTGTATATACCCCTCTGGTGATGCTGAATATACCTCTCTGCTGATGCTGTATATACCCCTCTGGTCATGCTGTATATACCACTCTGCTGATCCTGTATATACCCATTGGGTGATGCTGTATATACCCCTCTGGTGATGCTGTGCATACCCCTATCTGGTGGATGCTGTATATACCTCTCTGGTGATGATGTATATACCCCTCTGGTGATGATGTATATACCCCTCTGGTGATGCTGTATATACCCCTATCTGGTGATGCTGTATACCCTATCTGGTGATGCTGTATACTCTATCTGGCGATGATGTATACCCTATCTGCTGATGCTGTATATCCTATCTGCTGATGCTCTATACCCTATCTGGCGATGCTGTATACCCTGTCTGGCGATACTGTATACCCTGTCTGGCGATGCTGTATACTCTGTCTGGCGATGCTGTATACCCTATTTCGCGATGCTGGGCTGTATACTCCTCACATAATGTGTGGAATCTATACAGGATGGGGCTTATGAGAAGTGGGAGGGGTCAAAAAGGAAGGGCAGTGCCTGGCACCCCCCCCCCCATCCTAAAATTTCACCAGCAGCCACTGGTAATCGTGTCATTTTGGGAAGACCCCCGATAAAGAAATAAACTTATTTAAATGTATATATTTTCAAATAGTAATGGATAAAATAATAATGCAGTTATTTCACAAATATTTACCGGATACTAGCCAAAAATGTTTAGGAACCCCTAAAGACATCAAAATATCTACATAACAATCTATTTGAAATATGTATGCATAAAATAATGACATCGCCTAAAATATATATGGACAAATTTAGATAAAAAGGACAAAGGAGAATTTAATTCATGCCCATGAACTTCCACCTTTTAAGGGGAGAGTTACTAAAGCTGGTGCACACAGAATCTGGTTCGGCTGTGCATAGTAATCAGCTTCTAGGTTTTATTGGCAAAGCTTAATTGAACAAGCTGAAGTTAGAAGACGATTGGTTACTATGCACAGCTGCGCCAGATTCCGTGTGCACCATTTTTTTTAAATCTCCCCCTTTATCTATTTACTTTTCATATACTCTCCCTGATAGCATATAAAAAACATCCTTCCTAAAATGCATCATGCATGGATCTAAATTCATCCAGTTCAGAAGGGACTGGCTAAATTTTGATCCATGTATAGGTGGGCTGATTGTGCAGAAGGCTATTGGCAGATCGACTTCTGTACAACCACCCTGCTCATGCATGGATCAAAATTTGGCCGGTCCCTGCTGATCTGGCTGAATTTTGATCCATGTATGGCTAGCTTTAGTCTCTATCTTGGAAAGGTTCTTTTAACTAGCATTTAACCAACACATATCACTATATTATAACATCAGTAACTCTAACCGGTTAAAGACCGACTCACGTGCATTTATTGCTACAGAGTGGCAGCGTAACGCGAATTGCCATTTATAAAAGGTGATTCACGCAGACGCAGCTAGGGGGCGAGCGCGCACTACTAGAGCCCGCCGGGTGCTCCCTTAGTGTAGCCGTGGGTTGGGCAGACTTGATGTCTGCCGGCGACCCACGATCGCCTACTACGCAGGAAGAACGGGGAACCACCGATGTAAACACGGCGGGTCCCCATTCTGTCAGTGGGCATGACAGACATCTACTTATCCCTGTAATCAGGATCAGTTAGATCCGTCATGCCCCTGCCAGCCCACCCCCACACAGTTAGAACATGCCTAGGGAAAAAGAAAGCTCTATAGGTGAAAAAAAAGGACGTCAATTTCGATTGGGTGCAACTTTGTATGACCGTGCAATTGTCAGTTAAAGCGACGCAGTGCCGAATCGCATAAAGTGCTCTGGTCAGGAAGGGGGTAAAACCTTCCAGGGCTGAAGTGGTTAAACAACACATTAAATTAATCGCTGAACAACAAATATTACTAAAGGCATTCATTCCAAAAATCCTGGGGCACTACTGAGCACGCTTAAAAAAGAAAAGATGCCCCAAGGTAAGGGGTAGTCAAAATGCTAGTGTGGTTAAAGATTGCATTTGTAAATACAGCCATAGGCTGGCCATACATGATGGTTTCCCACATCTATACAGTCAAGATGGATGGAGAAATCCTCCCCGCTGCACTATTGTATTCTAAAAGTTGAGACTTCTCTGCTTTCAGAATACAAAGATAAATGCAGACATTGGCCACAGCAGCTGATTCAGCAGCTTTTTTTCAACAGTTCCATTCAGCAGAATGTGATCAATAGAGCGGAAGTGGCCACACATGTATCGACCAGTTCCAGCTGAACTGGCCGAATTTCAATTCATGTATGGCCAGCTTAAGCATAGCCAACATACAATAGCTCTGGTATGCATAAGCCACAATCCTTGTAATCAAAAAGGCTTCTTTAATTACTGTGCAACAAGCTAGGGCCACACACCTTAGCAAACTTAGTTTTAAAAATGCCTTACATATACAGTATCTTTCTATACATAGAAAACTGAATGTAGTAGAGAGCTGCTAAACAATAAGTAACTGCTTAGAACAGGAAAAGACAACCTAAGGCACATGTGCCAAGGGAGGCACTGAAAATAATTTTCACTGGGAAGATTGTGATTTGACATGCACGTAGGCCCAGACTGGCCCTCCAGAGGATCTTACAGTGGGCCCCTGCATGCTACACATACAACACCTCCAGCATGGGCTCAGCCTGGCTTGCACCTCTGCACCTTTGACTCACCCACTTCCATGTAGTTTTAGAAGGGCATGCCCAAGATCACTGACATTCAAGAGCAAGCCCTTCTCTCATTACCCGTCTGTGGCTGTGGTCATTGTTAAGTGCAGATGCCTGCCTGCCTGCCTACCCTTTTCCTCCTCCTAATGGAACTGCCAGCTGCAGCAGGTGTGCATATAAAACCTCTTGAGTCTCTGATGGCGCAGGAATTGGGACTACTCTGGTGTCTAAAGGTGCAAGAATTGGGGAGCCCATTTACACCCGAGTACACCATGTACGCTGGGGTGCTCTGGGAGACACAGTGTAATGCACTGATCCTGATGCACCACAATGCATGCTTATTTTTCACACACATACTAGTAAAGCAACATCCATGAGTCTGGCTATGACATTCAGCAGTGCTGGTATTGTGATAAAGACAGAATGAGTTGTTATATTTTATTGCTAATAATGAACATCCAGGAAAAACACATTGCTCTTTAGCTACGTGCAGGTGATTGAGCCACTGTGCCCATGCAAAAGCGGCATTCAGGATTTGCTACAGTGTGAACCTAGCCTAACAATACATTCTTAAATGTAGCCGGTTGATTTGATTGGATCCAAGCCCTATGTAATCAATAAAGCTGTTCATAAACATTTCATGCATTTGGTAATGATTATCAGAAAGCGCTGTTATATTTATCAAACTCATGCCACTCAGCAACCAATGCATTTCGAGAGTCGGAAATACTGCAAAAACCCTTGGAATGTGTTGCCTTCTGAATTATTTTATTATAATTACTTCTTTTTGACATTTTCTCTGGAACCAAATCAATAGTCCACAGACATAACATCCTTTAAATAATAAGTAATGTTTTTTTTTCATATTTATCCTTTGGCCTTTGATAATAAGAGAACTTTTATTCTTGATGGGCACGTGAGTTTGCCTCTTTGATAGGACATTGTCCCGAACTGTACTTTTTTTTGCATCCTTGGAATGGTTCTCTTTCTAAAAGCCAGGTTGTTACATGCAGACAAGCCCCCAGCTCCAGTTTTTTTGACAGCTTTGTATTACTTAGGTAGGGGAACTTTTTTCTTGGAATTCCTCTCCCTCCTTTCCCATAGATTTACAAAGTTCTTCATGAATCTTAACCTGATATAATGCAGAGGCAAAAATATCTTTAGGGTTAGTCATAACATTGCTTGTCCCAGAAAAATGTTTCCTTTATTTAGCCAGTCCTGTGTTTCATAATGGGGTAAATTTTCAGAAGTAAAGGCTGATTTTTACAAGGGAATTTTCTACTTTCTATTAAAACGTACAATGCAATTAGGTAACCCAGTCACCAGTGCCGGGACAAGGTCATCCAGCACCCAGGGCGAACATGCCAAAGTGCGCCCCGCCCCTGCTTCCTTTTTATGCATGACCAATCATTTTACCCACACTTGATTGTTATACCTATGTATAGAGTGCAGAGGTCAGGTTTAGATAAATTACAAAGTGCAGCAGTCAGAAGCAGATAAAGTACAGAGTGCAGAGGTAAGGTGTCAGGAGTGGGTAAACTACAGAGTAGAGTCCAGGGATATATACACCCTAGTACCCAGCAGTACCCCCTAAGAGGCATTTCACACATATAGTGTATACACACAGACATACACATATATAGCCACCCATTTACGTTCCTGCCTGACCCAAGTTTCTTTTCTGACATTATGGTTCCTAATAAAGGTATAAATACCAGGGGAAAAAAAAATCCACCCTTGATGGGTTAAATGCTCATTTAGTCTAGGAGCAGAGGATTAAAGTATAAATACTTGAAGGCTAGGTTCACCTATAATTAAAAAATAAATAAATGCAGATATTTTTGACTTTAAAAAATGTGCATTTGTTATTTTTTAAAACAGGAACCTGCAAAGTATTGCACCTGTGATCAGCAGATCATAAGTGCAGTGTAAGGCTCCTGCACACACTGTCTAAGCCCCCATTCACATTGGGGCAATTTCCCATTGACGGCTAATACTGGTAGTTCCTGCACTACTTTTGGTGACTTCAGGGGCGATTTCAATACACACCTGTGCATGAACTCGCACAGATGTCTCTGAAATTGCTCACGAAGTTGGACTGACATGCAGGTATGAAATCATACGAGTTCAGCTGAACTTGCACAATTTCTAACCCGCAGTCAGCGTGAACCTGGGCTAAAGCTTTGTGCTGATGCCACTCGGAGGACCCGCCCCCTTACGATGTCACACCCAGGGTCGGGCTATGACATCATACGAGGATGGGGCCTCCATGTGACGTCAGTGTGTGGCCCCCCCCATGTCAATATAAGTCACAGCACACAGACAAGATGGTATTCTTGCAGGAGATCGCGACGTGTCAACATGGGAAGAAGAAGAGGGGGAGGACAGAGGGAAGAGGACAGTGGAGAAGCCCAGCAAAAGAGCAGAAGATAGAAAACCCCTCAGATGAAAAAAGACCCCACAAAAGAGCAAAGAAAGAAGAGCCAGAGAAGACGCCAGAGCTGATTTAAAAAAATATTTTAAAAATCTGTGTAGTGTGTTTTTTTTTTACACTTATTTTTTTCAGGTGAATGGGTAGGGGTACAATGTACCCCAAACTCATTCACACAGGGTGGGGGGCGAGATCTGGGGCACCCCTTGTTAAAGGGGGCTTTCAGATTCCGATAAGCTCCCCACCCGCAGACCCCGACAACCACCTGCAAGGGTTGTCGGGAAGAGGCCCTTGTCCTCATTAACATGGGGACAAGGTGCTTTGGGGTGCCCCCCCTGCCCCAAAGGTCCCATACGCCCCATGTTGAGGGCATGCGGCCTGGTATGGTCTGGGGAGGGGCGCTCGCTCGTCCACACCCCCTATCCTGGCCTGCCAGGCTGCGTGCTCGGATAAGGCTCTGGTATGGATTTTGGGGAGGACCCTACACTGTTTTTTCAGCGTGGGGTTCCCCCTTAAAACCCATACCAGACTTAAGGGCCTGGTATGCTCTTGGAGGGGGACCCCATGCCAGATTTTTATTTGAATTTCCCCCGAGCATAAGGTGCCTGGTATAGTCGCAATCAAAGTCGGATCCCTGTTCACAGAAAATTGGACCGACTTTTAAATCGCACAGCAGAGTAGGATCAAAGTCAGACCATTTAAATGTTGGATTCTGTGAAACCAGACTTAAACTACAAGTCTGCTGTGGTCGGTGGTGCCCCGTACATGTTCTAAAAAGTGAATTCATCATTTAAGCTGGTACATGTGCACAGTTTTTTTTTTTTTGTTCAGATTGCTAGCTGACAGGTTCTTGCATCTACACAAAGCATTTGGATGCAGGAATCCCCCCTGATGGGACATTGTATTTTGAGAGTGGGCACTCGCCACTGTCAGAATACACCGATTAATGTATTCTGCATTGGCTGCAAGCTGCTGATTGAACAAGGTTTTCCAGTAGTCCTGTTCATCTGAAGCTAATCTAATGATCTGCTTCTGTCTAACATGGAGGGCTACGCACAGACTGAAATTCAGCCAGTCCCAGCTGACCTGGACAAATCTCAACTTGTGTGTACCCAGATTTATCTTATTCCTGCAGGCTGCCTCCAGCAATGTGAGTTGTCCCCCCTTAGTTTCTGTGTAAGTTACTGGCTGTGGTCACACTCTAGCCTCCCCATCATACAATACAGGGTTAATGTCCCTGTATGATATGTGATCATGTCACAGCTTTGTGTGGAGGAAGAGAGCACTGGAGCTGACTTGAACATGGAATAAGGTAAGTGAAAGAGGCTTTTAATATTTCCCCCTCCCCTCAAACACATACACTGAAAGGATGGACTTTTTTTTACTTTCCTGGAGTTGGCTCTATTATGCAATCACATCCATTGCTGTTTATGCACAGATTTTTTAATGGGTTAGGAACATACTCTGCGACTTTTGAGGTGATACATAGATGTACACATTATACACTTGTGCTCATAAGTTTACATACCCTGGCAGAATTTATGATTTCTTGGCCATTTTTCAGAGCATATGAATGATAACATAAAAACATTTCTTTCACTCATGGTTAGTGTTTGGCTGAAGCCATTTATTATCAATCAACTGTGTTTACTCTTTTTAAATCATAACGACAACAGAAACTACCCAAATTATCCTGATCAAAAGTTTACATATCCTAGTGATTTTGGCCTGATAACAGGCACACAAGTTGACAGAAAGGGAATTGAATGGCTATTAAAGGTAACCATCCTCACCTGCGATCTGTTTGCTTGTAATTAGTGTGTGTGTATAAAAGGTCAATGCGTTTCTGGACTCCTGCCAGACCCTTGCATCTTTCATCCAGCGCTGCACTGACGTTTCTGAATTCTGAGTCATGGGGAAAGCAAAATAATTGTCAAAAGATCTGCAGAAAAAGGTAGTTAAACTGTACAAAACAGGAAAAGGATATAAAAAGATATCCAAGGAATTGAGAATGTCAATCAGCAGTGTTCAAACTCTAATCAAGAATTAGAAAATGAGGGGTTCTGTTGAAACCAAATCATGGTCAGGTAGGCCAACTAAAATTTCAGCCACAACTGCCAGGAAAATTGTTCGGGATGCAAAGAAAAACCCACAAATAACTTCAGGACTCTCTGAAAACATGTGGTGTGGCTGTTTCAAGATGTAAAAAGGAGGCACTTGAAGAAAGATGGGCTGCATGGTCAAGTCGACAGAAGAAAGCCATTACTATGCAAATGCCACAAAGTATCCCTCTTACAATACGCCAAACAGCACAGAGACTAGCCTCAAACCTTCTGGCACAAAGTCATTTAGAGTGATGAGACCAAAATTGAGCTTTTTGGCCCCAACCATAAATGCTTCATTTGGAATCAACAAGGCCTATGAAACATGGAGGTGGATCGCTGATGTTTTGGGGACGTGTGAGCTACAAAGGCACAGGAAATTTGGTCAAAATTAATGGCAAAATGAATGCAGTATGTTATCACAAAAAAAATTCTGGAGGAACATTTGCATTCATCTGCCAGGAAGCTGGGCATGGGACGTACTTGGACATTTCACCATGACAATGATCCAAAACACAAGGCCAAGTTAACCTGTCATTGGCTACAGCAGAATAAAGAGAAGGTTCTGGAGTGGCCATCTCAGTCTCCTGACCTCAATATCATTGAGCCACTCTGGGGAGATCTCAAATGTGCAGTTCATGCAAGACAGCCCAAGAATTTCCAGGAACTGGAGGCTTTTTGCCAAGAGGAATGGGCAGCTTTATCATCTGGGAAAATAAAGAGCCTCATCCACATATACCACAAAAGCTGTCATTGATGTTAAAGCGGGCAATACACGGTATCAACAACTGGGGTATTTAAACTTTTTATCAGGGTCATTGGGTAGTTTCTTTTGTCCTTATGATTTAAAAAAAAGTAAACACAGTTGATTGATAATAAATGGCTTCAGACAAACACTAACCATGAGTGAAAGAAAAGTTTTTGTTTTATCATTCATATTCTCTGAAAAATGGCCCAGAAATCATAAATTCTGCCAGGGTATGTAAACTTATGAGCACAACTGTATCTTATTAAAAACGATGTGTGTATGGATTACATCTATGAATCACCTCAGAGATCCCAGTATATTCCTAACCCATTCAAGAAAGTTACTTTCTCTTTTAGTAAACCTACAGTGCAAGGTGCAGGGCAGGTTTACAAACAGCATACTATAACGTGGAAGGCATAAAAGGTTGGCACTCACATATGTAGTAGAAGCAGTCTGACATCTCTCCTCTGAGATCTTTGTTCTGCCCCAGGGAGAGCTGCTGTGAGCGCCAGGCAGGAAGCAGTGATCGGGACTGCAGTGTACTGATCTCTTCTAGCTCTGACCCCCTGTACTGGAGCTCTTGCTGTGAAAGCCCCAACTCAGCCAGCCACACAAACAGGAACCTGGGGAGAGAGTCGGCTGAGAGGGAGATACCCTTTCTAAAAAGGGGCGTAGCTGCAGCCTAAGAGAGAGCTTTAGCAATCAGGAAGGGCACATTTTCCACTCTCTAATGTTGCAGGCTGTAGCAGCAACAAGGAGCATAAGATACTCTTCTGCCTGCTAAGAACCCGCCGCCCCCTCCCACTCTCCGCCCAGGGCACCCCCCCCCCCGGTACTAGCCCTGCCAGTCACTTTAAAACATTGTGAAGGCTTGGGGAAGGCAAAGCAGCACTTGTCCAACAGGTGTGGCAATTAAAGTAAACTTAACATTTCTAGACTGAACAATGTTTGTTATTTTTTTACCTGTTGGCACTGAATGCACGCACATATGGGGCCTCTCGGCGGCTGGGCCTTGGCACCGAGCAGCCGCATATTTGCATGCAATAGCACCAATAGAGCTGTGCCGTGCACACTCTCGTTACAGTGAACGGCGCTTAACAGAAACCCCCCATTCCCCATGGCAGAAACAAGGGAGATTAAAATGCAGATGCAGTGTGGGATGGGTCATCACTTGGTAAGCTGCACTGTGATCTCCATCCGTGCCCAGGTGCACAGATGTCGACAAATTATCTCTCTGCAAGCGAGAGAGAGAGAGAGGCAGAGCCGCCTAGACTGCCGGGAGGTACTAGAGCTGGGCCGGGTAGGTGAGATGTGAGGAGGGGGGGGGTGTGGTGAGGGGTGAGATCTTCATAGCACATCCTTGAATTCTGCACTCTGTACATAGCACACTCCTGAATTCTGCACTCTGTGCATAGTGCACCCCTGAAATTGCACACTCTACATAGCACATCCCTGAACCCTGCACTTGGTACATAGCACACTCCTGAACTTTGCACTATGTATGTAGCACACCCCTGAACTCTGCACTCTGTGCACAGGATACCCCTAAAACTGCGCTCAGTGCATAGCACACCACTGAAATCTGCCATCTGTAAATTGTGCATCCCTGAATTCTGAACTCTGTACATAGCGCACCCCTGAATTCTGTACTCTGTGCATAGTACACCCCTGAACCCTGCACTCGGTACATAGCACACCCCTGAACTTTGCACTATGTATATAGCATAGCCCTGCACTCTGCACGCTGTCCATAGGTCACCCCTAAAATTGCACTCTGTGCATAGCACACCGCTGAATTCTGCCCTCTGTACATTACGCATTCCTTAACTCATACACAACACATAATGCACTCCTGGTATTTATTGCCCATTTAAGATTCTTCCAATGTTAGTGCAATTTAGCCACACCCACCGTTCGATGTGGTTCAGCAAGAGGGGAAGCGTGGTTGAGTTCCTGCACCTATTCTCTGGAGAAAAAACTTGGATTAATTTATATAGTCTTACAGATACAACTGGACCTTTGAGGGCTGATGCAACACACAATGACATTTAGTTTGACGCCCCTGGCAGAATTAATCAATTGGGATATGAATCCAAAAAAATATGGCAAAAAAATGTATTTGTAAACCATTGTAATAATATGACAAGAATATTTAACTCAAATTGCAAATTTTTCTTCATTATTAACACTTGTTAATATATACCTGAAATTTAGAAGTTGAAATCTGTTGAAAACCTGTAAAAAAGTTTATGGCCAGCCTAAGGGTTTAGTATTATCTACAGGTGAACCTTCACATGTCACCATTTTAAGATGATACTAAAACTACTTTTAATAAAAAAAAGTAATTTTGAAAAATTGCTGTACTGTATTACAATGCTAACAGAACACCTTGAATCATAGAAGAAGCAAGGTAAAGAATTTAATAACCTTATTCGGCACTGTTGCCGTAGCTGTCATTAAAGAACATTTTGTGTAGCTTCTACTATTATTTTAGGGCTCTGAGACAGAGTCTAATAAATCATTATTGGTTTTGCTGCATGGTCCAACCAAAGAATTATTAGCCATATGGGGCTCTTATAACTGTATGGCCAACTACAGTAATATTATTGCCAACATAACAACAATTCCTGCAGCCACAAAGCTATTAACCCCATATATACTGTTCAAATAAAGTAATATACACAGGAAGGGAAAAACAATAAAGATATTGGATACTGTTTGAGATAAAAATGCATAAGGTTCACATTGTAAATAATGAAGAAACACAGGTGACACGTTTGCCCTACAATACATTTAATAACATTTATTTACCCACCTCAATACCAGGCCTGTATTTTAAACTTGGTGTTAATAAGTTAAAACCATTTTTTTTGCGATAAAGTTACTTAAAACCCCCAAACATTATATATATATATATATATATATATATATATATGTTTTTGAACACACTGGAGAATAAAATGGTGGTCGTTGCAAAACTTTATGTCACACCGTATTTGCGCAGCGGTTTTACAAGCGTGATCTTTATTGAAAAAATTCACTTTTTTGAGTAAAAAAATAAGATAAGAGTAAAGTTCGCCCATTTTTTTTCCATATTGTGAAAGATAATGTTACACCAAGTAAATTGATACCCAACATGTCATGCTTACAAACTTTGCAACCTAAAAATCTCCATCGGCAACATTTAAAAATGTCTACAGGTTACCAGTTTTGAGTTATAGAGGAGGTCTAGTGCTAGAATTATTGTTCTCGCTATCACGATCGGAGCGATACCTCACATCTGTGGTTTTAACACCGTTTTCATATGTGGGCGGGACTTACGTAAGCGTTTGCTTCTGCGTGCGAGCTCGCGGGGACGGGGGTGCTTTAAAAATGTTTTTTCTTATTTATTTTACCTTTTATATTTTTTCATTTTACACTGTTCTTTAAAAAAAAAAAATGATCACTGTTATTCCAATTACAAGAAATGTAAACACTCCTTGTAATAGAAAAAAGCATGCCAGGACCTCTTAAATATGAGCTCTGGGGTGAAAAAGACCTCAAATCTCATATTTACAGTTAAATGCAAAAAAAAAAAATGTCAGTTCAAAAAAAAAAGTCCCCTTTAAGAGCATTGGGCGGAAGTGGCTTATGACGCTGCTTCCGCCCTGCAATGTTATGGAGCCGAGTGGGCAGCATCTTACGCTCACTTGGCTTCCCGTGCAATGAGGGAACAGACCTGATAATCTCCGCCGCTGCCAGCAGTCCGGTAAGTGGCGGAAAAGACGGGAAAGTGGTGGGGGGGCACCTCTCCCGCCACCAATAAAAGTGAGCTCGCAGTGAATCCACCACTAAGACCACTTTTATCTTAGAGAGAATCGCCGGCGGAAAAAAAACGGTATCTGAATGGTGCCTGTAGCTGAAGGCACCATTCAGATATCACCGCCCAAAGTCAGCGACGTCCTTTAACGGCGTCCCGGTGTGAAGTGGTTAACCTCAGTATAACTTATTACAGAAATTATAATGACAACTATCTTTAACTTTAGCTAAAAAAGGATATTTTGAAGTAAAGAAATAATTAACCATCCAAACACAACATTAAAATAACATTTACAAGTAAATAAACAGTCATTTAAACAAGGTGCACAAACGGAATAAATAATAATATCCAGAAATATACATTTATATCTAAAGCATTACCCCTATTCCAGACATCTTAGCAGATAATATGACCACCAATAAAAGGATGGTCAAACACGCTCTTAACCACTTGCTGACCGCCTCGTGACTATTGTCTGCGGCAATGTAGCAGCATCCCGCGAATCGTCGACTATAAGCGGGTGCACGTGCTCACTGTGTAGCGGGGGAGCCAGGAAGGAGTGTGATCATAGGCTTCCTGTAAATGGGAGCAGCAATCACTCTCCTCCCCCAGTCAGCCCAAACCCATACAGTTAGAAACACAAAGTAGGGAGCACAGTTAACCCCCCCCTAGTGTTAATCCCTTCCCTGCCAGTGACATTTATACAATAAACAGTGCATTTTCATAGCACTGATCGCTGTATAAATGCCAATGGTCCCAAAAAAGTGTCAAACGTGTCCGACATGTCCACTGCAATGTCGCAGTCCTGCTAAAAATCACAGATCACTGCCATTACTAGTAAAAAAAAAAATAAAAACCCCATAAATCAATTCTCATTGTTAATGCGGCAACTTTTGAGCAAACCAATCAATATATGCCGATTGCGATTTTTTTGTACCAAAAATATGAGGAAGAATATAAATCGGCCAAAACTGATATAAACAAATAAATTCGTTTTTTTATTTTTTTTTTGGATATGTATTTTAGCAAAAAGTAAGAAAATATATGCATTTTTAAACGCATCCAATTCGCATAACATGTGGATGTGACCGGCTCTCAATGGAGCCAGTTCATACATGTCTGGGGAGGCCGCAGTGCAGTTTTGAAAAAGGACCTGTGCGTTTTTGGGTCCGGCTCAGGTGCAAATTCAAGCAAAAATTTGCACGTGAACCGGTGAACAGAAACGAACCGGACTTTGAACTGCAAACCACAGCCGGACATGTGTGAACCCAGCTTTAGTGCTGGTTCCCACTGGGAATCATACAGGAATGCGCTGTGCTGTACATGCACTACTGTTGGAAACTTACTGCAAGCGGATTGCATTGTACCTCTTCTTCTGTACCATGCGATCTGGTGTGGGGCACTCTGGAAACCATGCATGGACCTGGGGTTTCCCGCACTGCATATGGAGAAACTGGCCCTTATACTTTAAATGGTACTGTGCTGATATACAAGTCTGATAACTGGAATAAAGAGGATGGCACATGCCTATTCACTGAACAAAATAGGATGAGGGGAAATACAATGCCAGTGAATATACCCCCACAGCACCTGCCCATCATAAACATGTAAAGTATCTCTGCATAATTATAAATAATCACATCTATATTACAAGGCAGATGGCCGATGCTTATGTTGTTTATCTTCCACCCTAGTCAATAAGTCAAGTCAAATACGCAAGCCTGTCAGGGAATAACAGACAAGAAGATACCAAAGTCTTAAAGGACCAGGCACTGAACCCAAAATCAATACACTGCTTTTCTGGCCTTTCCTCCCCATCCCCCAGGCTACATTCTGCTAAGCTTATTTACATCTGGAAGAGACAAGATGCTCAGAGGCGTACATATAAAAGGTAAAGGAAAGAAAAATTGCAATCTGGCTCAACCATATTAAGGCTGCTGCCTAACATGGGCAGATAGTCACCTAATATCTCTGCAAATTGATTAAATCACATATATTACATATATCTTTCAATGTAAATGAAAAACGCCACTGGTAAACGTAGATAATATCAGATTCTCTGTATTTCATGTTTTTTTTTTCATTAATTATAATACAAATTATAAATTATAAAGGTTTATTGTTGAATGAAACTATTTTGTCAGTAATGGCTAGCTGGTGTCCACAAACCACAGATACAGGTTGGGTTTCATTTCAATGAAGTCAATAATGGTGAACACTTCACTGAACATTATTTTTTATTCCAAATATTTAAAAAAAATGGTTGGCACAAGAAAAGATTCTATCTCTTTTTAAAATAATTACATACATTTATGTTTTATATTAACACAACACTGATTTTCTCAGTCTAGAGTAGCCGAACATTTTATTATCTATACAACTAATGCTAGGATAATGGCTTTCTGACAATAATATTTTGATGTGAAGACTCCCAATGGCACAAATCAGGACTGACTTGGCAAAGCTGATCATGAAGCGTTAAGTGATACCTTTTATTGGCTGAGCAGGTAACAACTACAAGCTTTTGAGATGGCTCAGATAATGTATCTTTGTCATGTAGGTGATGTAGTAATGAATAAAAAACAGTTTCACCTAACAATGCCCTTCTCTTCTACTGATGGTTAACACAGTACATCTATGCTGCTTTGTCATAATTCAGTTTATTGTACTTTGAAGAGCAAACCACAGACATCTGTTTATAGAGCAATTCCAACAAGTGAATTCAAACTATCCTCCAAACACTTCAACTGTGCTTAGATACTGAGTTCACACACTTTTCTTTAATCTGAGTTCTCAGTGATCGACTGCTGCCAGGTTTCATAAAGCACCTGAGAGCCAAATTCAGTAGAACTAATTTTGAGAGGGCGCCTTCCTGAGAGCCAGATTCAGTAGAGACAGTTTCGAGAGGGCACCTTCCTGGGAACCAGATTCAGTAGAGCTGGTTTCGAGAGGGCACCTTCCTGAAAGCCAGATTCCAGTGGGCCCAATACCAGAGAGCACCTTTCATAGAGCCAGTTTCTAAATAGCACCTTACTACTGAGGGTGTATTTCTTAAAGCCTCTCTTTCTCTGCTTCTTGTATCACTAATCAAATCTAGACTTCCAGGGCAGGTCTGGACCTGATAGATTAATATAATGGCTCAAATATTTTTAACATTAGAGACCACAAGAAACCTGAGTGGGTGTGCTTGGGATTTCCTCTCCTGCATAACAAGCAGCAGTTCTCAGATCACCATATTATCACAAACAAGGGAGTGGGTGGGATGAACTGGTACAATACGGCTATACCTGTATGAAGACTGTGCTCACCATATGCATCACCTTAGAGTGGGAGACTTCAGCACATAAAACAATTTCAAAATGAGAGATTTGCTCCTTTCAAATAAAAAAGGGCTCTTTTCAATTTCCTAATCCAGATACCTAGATTAGTAGTAGCCAAAAGGTTCAGTACTCATAAAAGAATACCTTACTGCTATACATCTCTGGCAATTATTTAAAAAAATCTTGGCCTAATCATACTGAAACTCAGTGAACATAAAGTAAAATTTCCATACATTTTCTACACAATATCGCAAGTCAGTAAGAATGTGAATTGTGCCCAAACTCTAAGTGCATATTAAAGTAGAAATGTCACATGCAGATGTCAAAGTATTCATGTTGTAGATGTTAGGAGGTACAGGAACTTCCTTGATCATTCAAGGATAAGTGTACTGATGTACCGACATTTTCCCCTAGGTTGAAACAATAATGAGCTCAAGAGTGTGCAGAAATTTTGACAGAGCCTTTCTCTGGTCTATGGGAAAGCAGACAACAAAATGGGTTGACTATAGGGTTCAGAGATGACTATGGGGCTCAGAAATGGCAAATTGTAAAAAATTGGACACCTTATCTAACAGTTTTCTAAGTCTGCTGCAAGAGCCACTGGATACACGCATGGAAAGCTGACGTTGTTCCCATGCTTTTTGAACATACTGGCATATATAATTTCACAAGGTCCATTAAAATGATTTTTATGTTGTGTGTAGTGCTTTTTCATGTGTCTTTATGTATTTCTATGGGCTTGTTGTAATGTGCTAACTAACAAAAATGCATGTTACATGTGTTTTTCATGTGCTGTTATTGAAGCCAATGTTGTCAAAAACGTGATAAGTGCAGCAAAAATGCAAATATGCTTTTTTTCCAAACCATGGCAGTACAGTGCACATGTGTGAATGAGCCCATGGAAAAGAATGGCAATCTTCCTGTTATGCACCAGAGACTGTTGTGCAACACACATTAAATTTCACAGGTGTGAAATAACAGTACAGTGTTACTTTAAAGTGTAAATCATTTTGCAGCTTCCATTCCCAACACAAGTATCTACCAATTTTTAGGAGATTTGCTTGACATGATAAACCTATAATCAGTTCTTGCTGGTTGATGTACTCTCTTAATGATGCCTAAAATACTCCCCAAAAACAGATACTTAAACTTCCTGATCTACTAATCTGCAAAAATAATTTCTGCTAGCACTCTTTAAATATGTTCAATGTTAATGAACTAATTAATTCTTTCATTTTTAACAAATTTCAACAATAGAGAATGCAGCTTGATCTATGCCTATTAATCAGCTGCGTACTATACTGAGCTGCCACTTTAACAGCTGTACTTTATGTGGTATGAAAATGTTACTACGTTGTCAGTAGAGTCTGCCAGAGTTCTCCATCTGGTGTGCATGTGCATGTTGTTTAATCTCTGTTGTCTTGTGAAGTCCTAAGTAAAGGAGCTCTCTTCATATCACAGTTTCAGTATCTTCTCTTGTCCTGTCTTACTAGGACAGCCAGCATTTAAAATGAGCCTGCTTGGCAAAGTACAATTTCGCTTTAAGAAGCAGTCAAAGATACGTTTTTTTGAGAAGCAAAGGGGAATTTATGAATCTAACTGGGATCTTATTTGAAATCTGTCTTCAAATCTGCTTCACTGCTCCTGTCTTGCCTTGTTGTGTGAACAAAGTCTTCCCTACTACTGCAAACAATGCACATAATGATCATATAGAGTAATAACAGGAAAAGAAGTGTATACTGTGCTCTCTCCATAACTACCAAATTATGTATAATTAGCTGTAACTTTATTTTCAAATGAAATACTCCTACCTGTTTAGAACCCCCTTCATGTAGTAACACTACCTCCTAACTTACAGTTCTTATTAAAGCTAAATTCCTAGCAGTTATAAAAAAAAAACCCAAATATGTACACATTAAAAATATTTAATGCATTTTTAAATTGAGCTAGTGTAGGCCGCTAATGCAACTGCACCTCCTGGATCTTGGAAAACATAAATTACAAGAAACAGCAGTGATATACAGTTTCAAACTATAATCAATTAGCTTTCAGTTGCAGTCGTAAGATGAAAGAGAGATTATTTTATTATACTATACTATACTATGCTATACTATACTATACCATACCATACCATACTTCATACATATTGAACTACCAATGCTAGTCAGAAAAACTGCTGTTATGATAACTCAAAGAGTCCACCCAGTTTACCTTGATCTGAGTTATCTGTAATCCACTGCTGCCAGAGTTTTGAGAGCTCCTTGTACATGGTGTGAGTGGGTCTGTTTCCTGAATCTACAGTTTATAGGATTCCCAACGCACACGTTCCTGCTTTTTTTCAAATGGCTTACTTGTAATGCGGGTGCTGAAGTAACCAACGGCTGGAACCGCATGTCATCAGAGCAAATAGTGTCACCAGCACACCAGGATCTTCAAATGAGTCCAAATCTTTATTAAGATGGTCACATCGTTACAGCAAAGAGCAAAGAGCGACGTTTCGGAGCCGCACAGGACCCCTTCATCAGGCATGTGACCCGGTCACATGCCTGATGAAGGGGTCCTGTGCGGCTCCGAAACGTTGCTCTTTGCTGTAACGATGTGATCATCTTAATAAAGATTTGGACTCATTTGAAGATCCTGGTGTGCTGGTGACACTATTTGCTCTGTTTCCTGAATCTATGATCTGTATCACCAATCATACTCAAATGTCAAAGACAGGTTGGTGACTTTGATCAAGTGAACATACTAAATCTAGCACTAAAGCCATTGTCACTGTTATAGAAAGTGAAAGGGAATCCAACATTTGTTAATGGTACAGAAAGAGAGATTAAATCTTTCAATGGACATACCTGTTCTAGTGACAACTATCTAAGAGGGGATTTCCCCTCACTTTGGAGATATTATTTCTCACTTCTGGTTGTGCCTTTGGGACAGGAAACAAAGTGAAAATCTCCCCATTAGCGTATAAACAGAAAAAAATGGGGTTTAACTCTTCCCTGCTTTATACAAAGCTAAAAAGAAAAGTTTTAGATCTAGATATACAAGTGGCAAAGGCAAGATTGTTAAGAATATGATGTCATTCTAATCCTAATTAGTTCAAATTACTGTAGAAATGGAAATGGTTCCAGTCTGATATTAGCAGATAATTAACATAGATAGATTTAAGATAGATAGATAGATAGGCAGACAGATAGATACATAGACAACACATAGGTAAGCCAGCTCTTTTTTATCCCTGAGTGTTAATAGAAAAATAATGATGAAACTGTATCTTCAGGGAATAGAAGTGGAAATAATTAATGCCATCAAATAGACATAATGTAAAGTGGATATTTTTAACTCACCAAGAGCCTTGGCTACTAAAATACCTGAGGGTCTGAAACTTTATTTTCATCATAATTAACACACTAGGCTTTGTGATATGTGTAATTAACAATATGTTATCACAAGCTTTCAAATCTTCAGTAATAAATACATTTTATGTTTTTTTTTCTCTGGATCTGACAATATCAGAGTTGATATAAAAAATAGGCTGCCAAGTTATGTTTAACAGGCAGTTACAGTGATGCAAAACATGCACGCAGCAGCTTCATGTGCAAAGAAAAAAACGTATATTATTATATAACAATGTCCATTTTTTAAAACATAGATAAAGTGAGCATTGCTGCAAGACAACACAGCATTTAATTTGCCACTGGAAATCAGTAAACGCACAATTATTTTAAAACAGGTTAACTGGAACTGGACTGGTTGCTACTAAGACCTTTATTTACCAATTTTCTAGTTTTTACATGGTAAACCAATTGTAATAATAACAGTTATAAGTAAAACTGCCACATGTGACAGATTACTAACTATACACAGCTTCAAATAGAAGGGCTTTCAAGAAGGTGAAGAAGCTCAGACCTGCTTATTAGTTCATTTGTGGCTGTAAATGAATCATTTATTGCTCTACAAGTTTGTTTAGAGATGAAGAAACATTTTGAACAGGTTGTGATGGGTGTAGTGGGGAGTATATGTATCTAAAGACAAAACATTTTATTTTAATTTTGGATAGAGTAGGGAATTGCCATGTGTCCCACTGGGGAGCATTCTCCCCAGCGTACTCAAATATCTGTCCTCTTAGTTGTCTCTGAAAGAAACGTATCTTATACATTAACTTTAATGGTGGGTTAAGGGTTAAGTTTGGGAATAAGGACAAAGTTTAGGCTAGGGTGAGGGGTATGATACATTTTAGAATTGTCTGGCCCAATACCACAACTTCAGTGTTATTTCTCTGAAATTCTTTTCTGTTTCCCAGCTATATGGTATTTGCTCTCCACTCCTGGATACTTAGTCTGCCATTTTCGATTAGCCTCTGCTGGATAATCTATCTTGGACTTCTCTCTGCAGCTGGATCCCAGTCCTGCATCCTGAGATCATGGATTCTGCAATTCTCTGATCCAGCTCTTCTGTCTGACTGCATCTGCGTATGTGTCCCTGGCAACCTTCTGACCCAGTTCTGCTTCTGTGTACTAGTCCCTGGCAACATTCTGACACAGCTTCACTGTCTGATTGCTTCTGTCTTTGAGCTATTTTCTATGTTGACGCTGCCTGCTGTCCAGTCTATTTTCCCTTTTAGTTTTATGTTTGTTGTTGAGCTTTGCCTTCTGTCTCTATAAGCTTTCTTGATGGCTTTGTTTCCTTTTTCCAGTCCCTCAGCCAAGTGTTTGTGTGTTTGCTAAGTTAACTACCTCTTTGCTACTACCTCTAGAGTATGCCTGTCTGTTATTGCTCTACTATTCCTTTCCAGCCCTTCGTGTTTGTCTGCTTGTGTTTCCTGTGCTATAGTATGAGTTTTCACTATTTCCTTCATTTTATTTAGTCACTGGTCATTTGGACTCTGGTTTTAGAATCTTGTCATTGAAGCAAACCTGAGGGCTACAGCCATAGATTGCCATGTAGCTCACACCCATCCCTGACATCGGGGGCTTTGGTGAAAATCAAAATCCTTCACTTAAGTGAGAGGTTTCTAGCACTTGCTGATGCAATGCCTTTCCTCTGTCTCTATATCTCCAAATACAAAGATTCCAATCTTTCTCATGGGTCCCTGTCCCTGATCTAGACTTGCCAACTCATGCTGACCTTAACAATTAATAACTTCTGTCCCTGGTTGCCAAACCTCAGCCCCAACTTCAACTATGTTCTCTATTCACCACTGAAATTGGAAAATAAAGAATTACCCAAACTAATACTTCTTTTGTTGGACTTAAGTATGCAGCTAAGACATGTTGCTGTTATTTGTACTTGAAACATACTGCCGTTTTATTGGGCCAATTGGTCTAATATATAGAGTATGTTTATCAATGATTGATGGTCATTTTGCCTGATATTCCCCTGAAATTCTTGGATCATTCTGTGTATAAAACAAAATCAGTGGAAATTCACTTTAACTATATCTAAATATATATATATATATATATTTTTTTTTTTTTGAGATTTGGATAGAACAGTCGGTTGGTTAGAGCCCCGTCTAGTTTTTATTGCTATCTGTGTCCCCATTAGGGAGATTCACTCTCCTGATCACAAATGTCACCAGGAATGAAAGTGATGGTAAATCCAAAATTTGAGTTGCCACCATAACAGCAATAGAGGGTGAATCTTTCAATAGGGACTGTCAGGATTTACCAATGGCAGCTGAAGTGCTGGACAACTCCTTGCTGGTCTCTTGGTTAAAGTGGTGGTAAACTTTCATTGCTATAATAAAGCTTAAGTGTAGGTATAGGGAATATCTCCTAAACTTGCACTATTTAGGAGATATTCACACTGCAAGCGCTTTGAAGGGATGGCATACGTGTGCCATCCCTTCAGAGCTCCATGCCGTGGTCCGTGACTCCTGCATACATACACGGGAGTGACATCATTGCGGCTCGGCTAATCAGACGACTGGAGCATGTGAACCTGAAAGGAAGACCGAGTGAACATGGAAGCTCTGTGGTGACAGCGTGCAGCTGGAGGGCTTCGTTCCAAGGTATTTCAGAATGTGCTAGTATGCGATGTATACTGGCACATTATGCCATTGTTTTGCAGGGTTTGTGTTGTTTTTTTTTTTCTTAAAGTTGCGGACGGTTTACTACCGCTTTTATATTAATTGATATCCAGTTTCCTTCTAAAATCTGAACTCTGTGCTCCTCCCTTGAACTTCCTAATCAAACCACATCCCTGCACTTTCTGTTTGCCACAATATAGTGCTTTTGCCAGTATCTTGCTCTTTGTTGCTACTACTATACTAGATCCTTATCTATCACTTCTCCTGTAATGAGCCTTGCCAGCAGATTAGTGACTACTCTTTATTCAAACCTGATACTTTCAACTACTGGCTTTAGCTTGCTCTCTGACTATGTTTCTGCTTGCTCCTATACTATTTGTGTACAGCCCAGCTTGGGAGCACCCTTACACGAGTTTCCCAAAAGCAAGTAGCTTGCTATGGGGGCATTCAGAGAAGAGGAGGAGCATAGAGTTCTGGCAAGGGACCCCAGTATAGGAGATTAGGGGCCTCTCTGTGCAAAACCATTGCACAGAGCAAGTAAGTGTAACATCTATTTTTAGGGGAAAAAAAGAATGTTTAACACCACTTTAAGCCTTTCCTACTCCATCCAAATTGAAAAAAAAATGTTGGCTTTAGATATACTTATATCCAGTAAAAATTACATCCCTTGACATTCTGTAACATTTGTTTTTCAACAGAAAGAGGTCTTTGCTGCAGCATTTATACTATGTAAAAAAGGGTAAATGTCCCCACACATTCATAAGACATTCCCTAAATCTATTTTAACTATAATTTGCCTGGTTGAATTTTGAACTTTGAGGATTGAGAAAGTTTTAGCAATGAGTTCACCATGACATCACTGATATCAGTTTCATATTTTTGGGGAACCACTCTCACAGGACCACCTCACACCCTAATGCCGAGGGGCATGCAAGATGGTAGTAGCATAGCTGGAGGGAGGGGGAGGGGAGCTGGCATGCTGAGCTTGCTAATTCTGGGAGAAGCGAGACCTGCAGTTTTTCTTCATATTTTTTTGCAAATTACATTTAGCTTTCTTGGTGCTGAAAATGTTTCAGCACCATGGAGAGCTACTGTGGGCCAACTCATCTGCAGGCTATATGCCTGTGTATACAGTACATACTACTTCACAAGTGAAATTCAATGGCTGTTCAACAGCTGCTACATTTACCAGGTGCTCATTCTTATTGTAAATAGGGTGAATGTGACTACAGAGTAATGGGGGTTGAATCTCACTTGGGTACGTGTCATGATGCACTGTGCAAATTTCCTTTCTATAGATAAACTCCAATGGTTATTTCATAAAAAAATATTAAAGGGTTACAATTTGTATGCCTCTACAATCACTAGAGACATCAGAACAAATTATATTGTGAAGGAATGTGCTAAGAAACTATGGGCAAGGTAAGGATTTATAACAATAAGCAAGCAATAAATGTACTTTTGATAAATGCTGAACACAGCCTATGATGAGGAAGCTGGGGCTGTGCTGGCCTTTAGTTTGTACTTCAGCCTGAAAAATTCAAGGCTCATGTGCACAGTACATGTGGCTACTGGGTCAGCTCTACTTGGGATTAGATGGCTCTGGGATGCCATGATTGACTATGTTAAATACCTCTCATACAGAAAGCCACTTTTAGGCAGGCCTATTATCTGCTTGTCATTGCAGGGATTCTGTAGCTTTAGCCTAGGCTGTCTCAGTGTGCTTTACATATTATCTACCATTAGGCCACTGTAATAACCCATTAGTCTCCATTTACTATAAATACTAAATAATGTTGTATGATTAGCATATGCTTAAATGCCATTTTAACCCATATTCTTGCTTCTAGCATGATGGACCATAAGCAAGTCCTGCATTGTGTGGCCAGATATGTCCCACATAGCAATTGTAAAATAGTAGCTAGTGTGTTCATCATTATTTGGCTATGGTCTACAGTATATACTGTATATGACCATGCTTATAAGATGATGGATGAAAAGGTCCTAAGAACAAAATATTGTACTGAATCAAAGTGCTCAAATTTGGTAAGTATGACAGGGATGTGACATATACTTTATAAAATGGTAGATGATCTGAACAAACAAGAGACAGATAGTTATATCCAAATTAGAGTATCCATATGTTACCTAATTTTCATTTTCCGGCTATGTTTGTTAAAGTATATCTGCAAGAGTTACTATCACTATGTCTAAACTAATTCTAATTTTATAAAGTCTTTAAACATGTAACTCCAATTATTTATTTTTTTTACTTTGGGGTGGAGTGGGGAAGATTAGGACCTCTGCCAGTTTTTATTGTTGTCTGTGCCTTAACTGGAAAGATTTGCTCCTCTGTCTGCCTGGTAACCAATGTCAGCGGGACAGAAAGTGATGAAAAATTGCAAACAGAGCAGGAATAAAGGCTGAAATCTTCCAGTGGTGACACCTGTTTTCATGGCAACTAATTCACTTTGGAGGTATTTTCTTTCACGTCCTGTTGTGTCTTTACAACAGATAATGAAAAAAAAAACAAACTTGATGGGGTCCACCCCACTATTTCTCGTGGTACCTATTGTTACGGAAATAGAAAGTGAAGTAAAATCCCGGGGTGTCAATGGCTCTGTTGGGCAGAGATTACCTTATTTCCTGTCTCAATGACAAATGTATCACTGGTCAAAGAAATGACAGGAAATCTCCAATGGGGGTACCGACAGAAAAAAATACTGTAGCAAATGGAAGTTGTAGACTTTCCCCATTGACTTCTGGAAACTATAATTTTTGTTGTTGAACACCTATGACATATACATCTTATTTTGCTCACAACACTATTAAACCGGGCATAGGTAGGGAAGTCTTCAACGCGTGTGCAGGCAGTGATAATAGCCTTGCAAAAGATCTAATCCTTCTCCACTCTACGCAAAACTAAAAATCCAAGTTTTAATTGTTTTTATTTTCTTTTAAAACAATTATTATTATTCATATTTTTAAAACAATGCACCTGTTGGAAATAGATTATAAGACTATAAGGGTAGTGATCAAATATTTTCACTGGCACTTTATCTGAATGAATTGATTGATTCAAATAAATGTATAATTAGTACATAATTGATGGAGAACAACTCCAGAGGGTGCAAGTAGTCATGACTCCACCAACCCTTACTTTATTTTATTACTACTTTGCTTTAAAGCTCAGCTTCAGTATATGAGATAAGCAAATATTGTGTAAATACAAGAGGCATGTGTATTCTTACTTCAACCTGGTTTTGGTTCTGGTGTTTCTTCCAGATCTGTGCAGAAATTCAGTTTGAAACTTTTCCTCTGTGCAGGAGCTTTCTGTAATAAAGACCAGCCACTGCTGCTCTCTTCTTGTGCAGGGTGACTGGTCTTGTATCCGCCCCCCCTCTCCCCCTCTCCCCCCCCCTCTCCCCCTCTCCCCCCCTCTCCCCCTCTCCCCCTCTCCCCCTCTGTATTTTTCTGCAGGCAGCCTGTAGTGGGTGGTCCCTCCCACAGCTCTGCTCTCTGCACAAGTAATGGAGAGCATGGCGATAATGTCAAAGCTAGTTTTACAAGGTTATAACTGTGTTTGCAAAGACATTTCGTACAAAAAAATGGTTTATATCCTTTGTGGTAATTGCAGAGTTTATTTTAAATGAAAGTTTTTGCGACTTCAGTTCAGCTTTTAAAGGCTAAATTAACTTTTTCAGGATACATTTCACTTTTGACAATAAATACAAGCCTTTTCTTATGTGCTTATCTCTCACTTACCTAGTATATGGCATCTTTGAATCTGAACCTCTCTGTTCAAAATTTTAAAAAATCATTCTGAGCCTATCATTTCCTGTGGCATCCTGTGACCTTCCAGGAAACTTCATATCCCATCATGCACTGCCTTACTGCATCACAGAATAGGGCATGTTTTACTTCTGTGGCCATACCTTCCTTCACTACTATAGCACCTCTTTTTTTATTTCCAACCACTCTTACCTCTTTCTTTAAGGTGGTACATAAACTACACAATCTGTACAATCCCCTTTAGATCTACCATCAGCTATGTAGTGCAAGGGCCGGTCTGATTTGATACAAATTGAATATATTGTTCAGTTGTTTCCTCCCATTCTTTAGTTTTGATAAATATAAAGGAAATTGTACAAGTAATATACAAGTAAATGGGTGGGAGACATTCAGCCATCAATGTTCTTGTAATCCAAAATCGGCTCAGGGTGGGGAAAGATGCAAACACACCAATTCCACTTTCAGGCCCCATTCACATAGTGCAGTGGGAGCGCACTTTTTTGGTGAATTATTCCTGTGACACACATAGGGCAGCCCACTGATTTCAATAAGCTGCCCTACACGTGACAAATGCAGCAAAATATTTCATGGGGTATTTTGGCACATTGCGGTTTGCACATTTTCGCGTTTTTGCACCCAACAAAATGCGTGTTTGCTTCCAAGTTTGTGGTGCCGTTAACAATGAATGGTTCAGAAAGCGCAACTGGTGCATTTTGGGTGTATAAAGGTTGCCATACAATATACAATCTGGTTGTACAATCTGCTTTAGATTTACCAAAACTTTATAATAGGACGACACACCTATCTATCCAATAACTCTGTATCCAATCAGGCAGGCACTACATAGTTGAACTAAACCTAATGCAGTGGTGTAACTGCATATGCAGAAAATAAATCTATTGCCTGTGCACCTCATAGGTTAGTCAATACTGAAAGCCTGAAACACCTATATGCAAAAATATCCCAAGGGAGGGCAAAGAGGCTTTTTGAAAGACTGAAGTCTGACAGGTCATTTACTAAAGTATTACATTTTATTTAGTGATTATATCATTATAAAATCTCAAAACTGAGGGCACTCTCAGTATATGAGGTGCCCTCCAATCCCAACACACAAATGGGGTAATAAAAAAAGTATAGACCCCTAATCCCCGGGGGTATGGGGGAAATACCGCTATGTCAACGGGAGGGGGAGGGGTGGTGAGAATTGGCATAGAGCTTGGGCCGTGGGGCAGTCCTCTTGCTGGGGGATGATATTCTGATCCTCCTTAATCCTGGCAGGAATGATATGCCCTCGGTGTGTACCATGGGGTTAGGATAGTCCTTTCCAACGGGGTACAGGATGATGAAGGGCCTAAGAGACCATGTGTGTTGTCTCCTATAGGACAAATCGGAATGGGAGGTGTTGATATGTATCAGTGGAGTAGTGGACTGCACTGTTTACAACCGCTCCCCAGAGGACAGGTTGTCCCTGTATGGTATGCCGCTAGTGTAGCGGGAAATATTGCGGACTAGAGTTTGTCCACGTACAGAATATGAGTGGCACTCCTGGTGCAAAAGAACTGTCATTGGTTCCTGTGATGCCGTAGCTTGGGTGGAAAGTTGTAAGTGCCGTTGGATTCAGGTGAAAAATGAGGATCTCTCCCTGTAGAGGGATTGAATCCTGGAGGACCTGAAGGGCCAATGATGTAATAGCCTGGGATAATTATCCAAGGGTGGAGGAATGCTGGGGTCGGGGGTAGGCTAGTGCGCTACACAGTTTCAACGCCACTCCCCTATGGACCGTGCCACTATGTGTCCCAGTAATCGCAAACACTTCCCTTTCTGGGCTGCAATATGGCCCCAAGTCTGTTGGGCACTCAGTAGGGTGCACTGAGGGAGCATCCACAAGGCATGCAGAGACCGGAAGGATCTTAGCGAATATTAGGCTGGAAGGTATACCTCCTGTAAGTATTATGGTTTTCCCTCTAATCGTGTACAAAGTTCATAGCCTGTATCACCTTCCTGCCGTCTCTCTCCTCAGTCCCGCCAGGGTGTGCTGTGCCTCTCAGATGTTCCTCCGATACAGCACTGTAACCACACTCCGTGCCGCCTCCTGGATGCCCGTCCGCATCCGAGGCACTGGTCGGCGCCACGGGCGGAAGTGATGTCAACGCGTTTCGCAACTAGAGTGCGTAACTTCATCTGGACATACGAACGGACGTGCGGGGACTCCTTATCACAGTTCTCAGCCCTGCAAAGCGATCCACCCTCTTAAAGTCAAAACACTCTATTAGGGCTGGTCATGTCTGTGTCTCACCATCATTAATGCATTAATCGCATCTAGTCTTTTGGATAAAGCAAAGACAGAGATCCTAACAATTGCATCCACATTCCTATGCTTAATCACACTTTTAGGAATCATTAAAGAAACAGCATTTTAAATCAATTCATAGGTCAGGAAAAGATATATGTTAACTGTATGTCAGACAGGCATAGACAGACTGTGAACAGACAGGGGAATACATGAAGGTTTGCTGCCATCAGGCAGATGGGTTGCAGACTTTACTAGGCGGATAGAAATACCCGCTTAAACTCTGATACAGTGCAGTATTGCCTAGTATGATCATGTGGGCCTAACAAAAGGAAAAAAGGAGTAGAGAGAGGTTAGGGAAATGTATGAAGGCACTGGAAAGGCCATTTGGAAAGACAAGGAATGTATTTTTTAGTTGATCTAAAGGAGATTGTACAATCATATTGTATGGTGTATGGTGAACTTTACAGACTTCCATGGACACACTTCTCCAGTTCTTAATATTACAGCTCTGCTCTACATAGGCTGTTATGTGATCGCTCAGCTCCTGCACACTCTGTCAAATGGACAATCTATGCAAGAAGGTGGTAAGGCAGAAAACAATAAGCCAGCAGAGGAATACACTGGCTGTGTATTTAGTGAGAACAGTGCACACTGGCATTGATTGTATTTGAGCACAGAGGTGGGCAGGAGCAATCTCCAGGAGGGAGAGAGCATGTGCAGGGTGTGCGTTAATGAGGTCAGCTCCTGAACTACATCTTACCACTGTTTTTCCCTTCCCAAATACCAGGACAGATACTATGAAGTAATGGAAGAGTTTTCTATAGGAGACACTGGAGGCTGAGGTATTCCCACTCTAAATTTTAAAGAAATATTTTTCTTTTCTGCAACATTAATGGTATATTGGTACATAAAAAAATCTGCAATTACTCAAGTAATAAAAAAAAATCTGCAATTTAGAAAAAAAAAAAGGTGAGCTTAGCCTTTAAGGCAAGAGAACAAAGATGTCCAGATGAATGCCAATCGAATCAGAAACACAGTAAACACTATCAGTGGGGATGAATAATAGTATAAGGGTGCCAAGCCACCTATGGAATCAACTAAAGATTACTAACATGCAACAAATTCTACAATGCAGTAGCATTATATAAATTAGAACTACTGCCGTCTCTGAAATCATTACTACTAGGAAACATAAGTAACACAGATATAATGACGTCTGGCCACCAGATAGGCATGTCCACAGTCTATTATCAACCAGTAATTAACATGTAAACATTTGAGTAGATCATTGGTGCAAACATATGGCTTAAAGTGATACTAAAGTCTTGTTTTCTTAAAAATAACAAGCATGTGATACTTACCTGCTCTATGAAATGGTTTTGCACAGAGCAGCCAAGAACCTCCTCTTCTCAGGTCCCTCTTCGGCACTCCTGGCCCCTCCCTCCTGTCGAGTGCCCCCAGCTTGCTATGGGGGCACCTGAACCGAGCCACATGTCCCTGTTTCCATTAAGACATGGAGCCATGGTTTGGCCCTGTCTCCTATCTCTCTTGATTGGCTAACTGACTAATTGAGGCTGAGGCACTTGTGGACATCGATGGACAGGGATGGGGCTCAGGTAAGTATTAGGAGGGCTGGGGGCTGCTACACACAGAAGGCTTTTTATCTTAATGCATAGAATGCCTTTACGACCACTTTAAGTGGGTCATAGATGGACTGAAATTCGGCCAGTTCAGCAGGGATCAACCAAATTTGAATCCATTTATGGCTGTTCCTGCTCAACAAAAGCTGATTAACAATTTGATTTCTTTCGAACGGGACAGTTGGAAAACTTAAATTTGATCAGTGCCTGTGACAGTATTAACAAAGGATCTTCAATGAGATAAGCAAAAAAACTCCATGGGCATCTATGCTAGAAGCATGGTACCGAACAGTCCACAATACCAATAACATGCCAACATATTTATCCATCAATATATATATAATAGCACTCTGTAGTAGGCATAGAATTTTCTCATATCAAAAAATATATATCATGACCACAGCTATAGCAGAGGTGGGCCACAACTTGGAATACATTCATCATAGCCCAAAGTTATCATTATCTGAATATTGGGTACTACTTTAACCACTTAGCAACCGGGCCATAGCCGGAATGACGTCCTTCCAGAATTGCGCTCCCGCGTGCCCCCTGGGGCACGCACACAGGGCTGCCCGTGCCCACCGGGTTCACAGGACCTGCCGGCTCATGAACCGTGGTAAAGGGCCAATGGTAGCGGCCCTTTACCACATAATCACTCCGTCCAATGACAGAGCGATCAATGTAAACAAACCGGCATCATGTCTGGTTCTCTCCGCTGCTCACACCGATTGTGTGAGCAGAGGAGGGAAAAGCTGCTGCGTGTTGCTGCTGCAGGTATTTTAGTTACTGTGCCAGTGCCCAGCAGTGTCTCATGTGTGCCATAGCAGTGCCCCAATCCATGCCATAGCAGTGCCCCAATCCATGCCATAGCAGTGCCCCAATCCATGCCATATCAGTGCCCGGCAGTGCCCCAATCCATGCCATATCAGTGCCCAGCAGTGCCCCAATCTGTGCCATATCAATGCCCAGCAATGCCCCAATCTGTGCCATATCAGTGCCCAGCGGTGCCATATAAGTGCCCAGCAGAGCCCCAATCTGTGCCATATGAGTGCCCAGTAGTGCCATATGAGTGCCCAGCAGTGCCATATCAGTGTCCCATCCATGTCATATCAGTGCCCAGCAGTGCCCCATTTGTGCCATATCGGTGCATTATCTGTGCCTCATCAGTGCTCTACAGTGCCATGTCATGTGTAATTTATGTCCCTAGAATGCCTGACGGTGCTCCCTGCATGTTGGGCCTCTGTATGTGGCCAGGTTGTGAAAATGTCCCACACATGTGGTATCACCATACTCGGGAGGAGTAGCAGAATGTGTTTTGGGGTGTAATTTGTGGTATGCACATGCCATGTGAGAGAAATAACCCGTTAAAATGACAATTTTGGGAAAAAAAATCTTAATGGTGCAAAGAATTGTGGGAAAAAATACAACATGAAAAAACTCACCATGCCTCTTACTAAATACTGTGGGTTGTCTATTTTCCAAAAAGGGGTCATGTGGGGGGTATTTGTACTGTCCTGGCTTGTCAGTGCCCATTCAAACTGGGGCGACTTGCACTCCGACTTGTGTTGCCCAATTTGAAATCCTGTTGAAATGAATGGGAGCCGTCTTAATATACAGTACTGAAGTTGGAGCAACTTCAGAAAAGATTCCTGCACGACTTCTAGGCGACTTCTGCCCATAGAATTGAATAGAAGTTGCCTCCAAGTCAGATCCCCATCTAAATGGAAGTGACTTTACAGTGATAAGAAAAGAAAATATATACAGGGCAACCCCCTCCCTTCCTGCTCTGATTGGCCACAGGCAAAGTCGCCTGGCATGAAGTCGCGTTGTAAGTTGCCTGAAGTCGCACTGAAATCACCTAGCAAAGTTGCGCTGAAGTCGGGTCACCCCCGTGTGAATGCAGCCTTAAGCCCAGTACACACGGGTGCGACTGTCGTACAACCGGACGTCCAAAATCGTATGTTGGCTGTTGTGTCTCGCGTACTGACGTGCACTAAGCAATCGTACAACCAAGCCGAACGTAGTGATGTGTTACGAGCGTATAACGAGGAAGTTCAGCTGCATGTGATTTGTGAATTAGGAACGTAGGTTTCCCAGAACGGACACTTCTGGGCATGCGTGTTTTGCACGTACAACTTTGTTGGACCAACTTCTCTGTACACATGGTACAACGGTCGTACAACCGCTCGTTGTACAACCACAGTTTTCTAGTCTGCTCATCCAACTTCAGTTATATAACTGTTGTACGACTGCTGTTGTAATCTCGCGTACTAACGGTCAGATGATCGTACAACAAGCTGGTTGTATGACCATTCTTGTACAACCGTTGTACCATGTGTACGGGGCTTTAGTGTCTTAAGAAGTGAGATAGGCCGCAGTAGATCAGGTGTGATCAATTTTCAGTGATTGGCACCATAGCTTGTAGACTCTATAACTAAAGTTGGGTTATTTTTACCAAAGATATGTAGCAGTATAAATTTGGCCAAAATTTATGAAGAAAAATTATTAATTTGTAAAAATTTATAACAGAAACAAGGAATATGCATTTTTTTACAAAATGTTTGGTCTTTTTTTATTTATAGTGCAAAAAATAAAAAACCCAGTGGTGATTAAATACCACCAAAAGAAAACTCTATTTGTGTGAAAAAAGAGAAAAAAAATGAGTAATTTCCAGTCAAAATGTGAGAGCACTGAAAGCTGAAAATTGGTCTGGTTATTACGGGGGTTTAAGTGCCCAGTGGGCAAGTGGTTAATTTACTACTAGAAATTAATAAATCCAAGGAAAATATTATGTATGCATCAGCTAATGTATTTGTCAGTCGATAGAAAAATGTACTTATTGGCCAACCTGCTGTTTTTAGTATCTGATGCAGCCTTCCAGACATTAGCATAGGAGGTGGCTGTAAAGCAGGGTCAGGAAGAGTTAGCTTCCTTGCAGACTGTATGCTTTAGAGGCCACTGTGGCTCACAAACTGGTGGATCATGTGCTCATGGCAAGTTTACCAAGTACATTAAGGGAAAAGTACATTTTGCCCTACTTGGCTTATCTCTAATTACCAATACAGACCTTGGAAAATACAGACTAAAGCCTAGTACACACGAGCTGACTGTCAAGTGGCATCAGCCAATTCAATAGAAATGTGTACGAAGGGTCATGACTAGAGTTGAGCGAACCCGAACTGTAAAGTTTGGGTCCGTACCAAACTTTTGGGTGTCCGGGACCCGGACCTGAACCCGGACTTTTCAAAAAAAGTCCGGGTTTTTGGTAATTTTACTAAAAGTTCTGAAAAGTGCTGTAAAAAAGTCCTGGAAAGTCCTAGAGGTCTGCAAAAGGAAGGGAAATGGGTGTAGGGGTCGGACAAGTGCCCTACAAAGAAATGGGGATCGGGAAATAACTTAAAATAATTAAAAAAAAATAACATAAAAAATCAAAAATGGAGGTGGATGTGGACTATCTTAAAACTGTGTGAGAAAAGTATAAATTAGCGGGGAGAAGCCATATCACTGTTCTAAGAACAGTGATATGGCTTCTCCCAGCTAATTTATACTTTTATCACACAGTTTTAAGATGATTGTACATTCTACAATCATCTTAAAACTCTGTGAAAAAAGTATACATTAGCCTGGAGAAGCCACAGTTTGCAGATGTTCTAAGAACAGGGATATGGCTTCTCCCGGCTAATGTATACTTTTCTCACAGAGTTTTAAGATGATTGTAGAATGTCCAATCATCTTAAAACCGTGTGATAAAAGTATAAATTAGCTGGGAGAAGCCATATCACAGTTTTAAGATAGTCCACATCCACCTCCATTTTTGATTTTTTTTGTTATATTTTTTTTTAATTATTTTAAGTTATTTCCCTATCCCCATTTATTTGTAGGGCACTTGTCTGACCCTTACCCCCATTTTCCTTCCTTTTGCAGACCTCTAGGACTTTCCAGGACTTTCTTACAGTCATTTTTGTGCCTAAAAGTTTGGGTCCCCATTGATTTCAATGGGATTCGGGGTCCGGGTCAAAGTTCGGGTTCTGTCCGGACCCAAACCCGGACTTTGTCCCGAAGTTCGGCCGAACCAGCAGAACCCGAACTTCCAGAGGTTCGATCAACTCTAGTCATGACAGAAAAAGGTCTGTTGACCGGCTCCCGATCAGCACTCACAGCCGAGAGCGCTGAATGGAGTGTTCTGGCTGGGGGCCACCCCCTGTCAGAACACAATAGCACAGCAGGGGAGATCGCTGTACTAACAAACGTCTCCAAACTAAGCTGTCAGTTATTTCTTCTTTCAACCCAGCAAAAACTAGCAGTGTGCACGAGTCATTAGGCAGGCCAAAGTTTATGCGATTTTCTTTCCTGCAGCCATTGGTTGCAGGAAAGAAAATAGCTCAATTCCCCCATCAACACAGTAAGTGTTGATGGGGGAATCCCTCCCAGAGGGGGGGGAGCTGTCCCTCCTGGGAGAACACAGTGATTATTGCTAGCGGCTAGGATCAACTTGGGCACAATCAGCCTGTTCATATATGGATTGAATCTCAACCACTCCGTGCTGATCCAACTGAGATGTGAACCATCTATGGCTGGCTTTACTGAGTAGATGAGTACAGTGAACTTGCAAACTGCACAGTATGGGTCTTGTCTTCAGGCATGCCCATATATAACACCAGTACAACATTCTATCCTTATTTCTCTTACTCAGTCCCACAGGCTGAAAGAGAAAGACCAATTGATTCCATCATCAATGCTAAACATCATGAATGCAAAATCTCCCCCACTGGCAAATGTATTCTAACAGCTTCTGTTCCTGCAGAATACCCAAACAGTGACTGCTTCAGATTGGCTGCAGTCACTTTTTAGCTGAGAAATTTTCACCCAGCTTCTTAGGCCTCATACACACGGGCGTAATAGCAAAATCTCGGGACCGACATCAGGAAAAAATCGGCGTCAAAAACGCGATTTTGTTGGCGTTATGCATCAGTGTTAATGCACGTTAGTGAGCATCGGCGTCAATAGGCGTTTTGTTTAACCACTTCCCGACAGCCGTATGCAAAATGACGGCCGGAAAGTGGCTCAGTTATCCTGACTGGACGTCATATGATGTCCTCAGGATAACAAGTTGCTGCGCGCCCGGGGGGCGTGCATCACGGCGATCGGTGGTGTGGGAGGTCAGTCTGACCCCCCGCAATGCCGATCTCGGTAAAGTGCTTCGATCCCTAGCTTCGTGAAATGGCTCTAGCCGTAACGCCCCCCAGTCTGACTGGAGGGTGTGGTGGCTAGCGGCACT
>BLSH010438291.1:140311-175769 GCA_018402905.1 Glandirana rugosa | reverse complement strand
TCACGGCGATCGGTGGTGTGGGAGGTCAGTCTGACCCCCCGCAATGCCGATCTCGGTAAAGTGCTTCGATCCGAAGCACTTTACCATGTGACCAGCCGTGACCAATCACGGCTGGTCACAGTGTAATACAGGAAAGCCATTTATCGGCTTTCCTGTACTCAGGTCTGCAGACCTGATGAGGGGAGAGCCGATCGGCTGCATCCCTGACAGGGAGGGTTTGTGCTGATGATTTATCAGCACAGCCCTCCCTCGGATCGCCACCCGGACCAACAGGGAGCCTGCCCAGGGACCACCAGGGATGTGCCCACCCAGTTCCACCAGGGAGCCGACCAGGGACCACCAGGGAGCCGATCTGGACCACCAGGGAGACCCCCCTAGACCACCAGGTAAGTGACATACTGCTCAGTGCCACCTTCACTCAGTGCCACCTTCAAATGCCACCCTAGACCACCAGGGAATGAGCCCCCTATCAATGTATATGCCCACCAGTGCCCCTATCAGTGCCCGCCAGTGCCCCTATCAATGCATACCAGTGCCACATATCAGTGCCCACCATTGCCACCTACCAGTGCCCACCTATCAGTGCCCATCAGTGCCACCTATCAGTGCCCAGTGCCGCCTATGAGTGCCAATCAGTGCTGTCTATTAGTGCCCATCAGTGCCGCTTAGCAGTGTCCATCAGTGCCCATCAGTGCTGTATATCAGTGCCACCTCTCAGTACCCGTCAGTGCTGCTTATCAGTGCCGCCTAACAGTGCTCATCATCGCTGCATATAAGTGCCACCTCATCAGTGCCACCTCATCAGTGCCAATCAGTACTGCCACATCAGTGCCCATCAGTGTAGCCTCATCAGTGCCCACCAGTGATGGAGAAAATTTACTTATTTACAAAGTTTTGTGACAAAAATAGAGAATTTTTTTTTTTTTCAAAATTTTCGGTCTTTTTTTATTTGTAGCGCAAAAAATAAAAACCGCAGGGGTGATCAAATACCACCAAAAGAAAGCTCTATTTGTGGGAACAAAATGATAAAAACTTTGTTTGGGTACAACGTCGCACGACCGCTCAATTGTCATTCAAAGCGCAACAGCAGTGAAAACTGAAAATTGGTCTGGTAGTAAAGTGTTCTAAGTGCATAGTATTGAAGTGGTTAAAAAAACATTCCGCTATTTTTTAACCTGAAAACGCTGGTGCTAAAAACTGCGGTTAACGTCGCTATGGCGTTAATGCGCGTTAGTGAACGTTAGTAGGCGTTTTGCCGGCTCAGCATCAAAAACGCTCTAACGCTGCAGCTTCAGAACCCGCTGGCCATGGGTTCTATTTTCAGCTCACTAACACCGACGCTATCTACAGCTCAAAAACGTCTGCATTTTTATGGGGCCATTGAATAACATGGAGAGCTGAAAAAAAACGGTAAAAAATGCGGCGGTAAAAACCGCCCGTGTGTATGAGGCCTAAAATGTTTAAATTGAAGTTTGTTGAGCCACGCGATGCTGACAGGGTCACCCATTGCTCGAATTTTGGCTAATTCAGCAGGAAATTTGAGCAGTGTATGACCAGCATATTTCCAATAATATAGACCTCTACCTGTGTATTCAGTAAAGCTTTGCCATTAAAGCGGAGTTCCACCCAAAAGTGTCACAGGTCCCAGAAGATTGCCCGGCCATTGAGGAGGTGCAACAAGACTCCACAAGCTGCCACAGCCGGGTGCCCACACTTGTAATGCCAACTCCGGGGAGAGATGAGGGAGAGAGCAGAGGGTTTGGGCGACTGTATTGCTGGACCATGGGACAGGTGAGCGTGTGTTAATGAAAAGTCAGCTGCTACACTTTTTGTAGCTGCTGACTTTTAATAAACTCAAAAACAGCTGGAACTCCTCTTCAGACTGAAGTTGTGCACTGACATAGCTCCCAGCAACCTACATTCTTTGTTTCATCAATTTGAAACAGTCCAAACAAAAATGCTGATTAGTTAGTATGGGATTCAGTACTTTGTACATCATTAACAATCCTGGTAAACTTTCAGAGAAAACAATTCAACATGAACAATGATATCTTTGCTGTAAATGTGCTACAAACTTTTAAAATGTATCTTTGTCTAAAGTGTTTCTCTATATATTGCTGGTTTGCAAGCTTATTCGATTAAACTGAATAAAATACTCTGCCGCACCAACATATAATCACATTAGCCAGAACCTTGTTACTAATTACCAATAGTGACTTTGCTGACAAATATAATTAACATTAATTATTACCATATTCTCTGAGGCTCGAAGGGCAATCCATCCTAATCATAATTTTAACAATATGTAAGATAATGTGTCTGTTGTTAAAGGGGCAGCTGGGTTGTTTACTGAAGGATAAATACAAAGTGATTGAGTTTATAGAAAAGTGTGTAATTTATTTAGTGATGTAATTTGGGAAACAAATTTGACAGACGGTTTCTTATAAATAATTCAGAATTATTACAAACTCCAATGAATTATTATTCTTAACTACAAACGGATAATTACACAACCTCATAGTGATCATAATGTAGTCCCTTTAAATCTAGGTCCGGAAAAGTCGATTCTCTGTTTGCACTCTGTGACTGGCATGTGACAATGTTACAAGTGTAGAGCTTGACAGCACTGCAAAGAGGGAAGGGAGACACAACTGCATATAAAGTAGTAGGTAATTATTAGTCACACTGAGTGATTGTTGGAATAGGAGCATCTGGAGCAGCTGTCATGTCTGCAAGAGCCTGTTTTAGAGCTAGAGATTTTAACTTTCGTATGAGTGATCCCATGTATCTTTATAGCTAAATAATGTGCTCAGAAATAGTGACAGAAGACACAATAAACACATTGGATATATGAACTTTATTTTATAGAAGAGAGGTGTATTTGACACCTCAATCTTCACACATCAATTTGACATGAGCATCACATCACTAATCTATGTTGTTGGGGTGCCATTTTGAAGGTATCTTCATTAGAAGCATTATGCACATTAAATGCCACAGAAGCCACAGAACAGTGACTTAATGGTTAATCATAGCCTTGCAGCACTAGGGTCATTAAAGTGGAGTACCACCCAAAAATGGAACTTCCGCTTTAAGCACTCCTTGCCCCCTTACATGCCACATATGGCATGTCTTTTTTTTTGGGGGGGGGTGTCCCCAGGTTTCAGAGGGACTTCCTGTCCCTCTTCCACCTTCCGCCTCGGGGCCGCCTAGGCGACTCCTCCTCTCCTCCTAGGCGGCCCCTCCCTTCTGGCAATCTTCTGGGACACGTCACAGGTCCCAGAAGATTGCCTTGCCACTAGGAATGCGCAGCGCGACTCGTGCATGCACAGTGGGTGCCCGGCCGTGAAGTCGGGTTGGGTGCCCACACTAGGAATGGCGGGGCCATCGGGAGGAGCGGGGAGACGAGCGAGGCTTCGGGAGCAGCCGTCGCTGGACCGGGAGACAGGTAAGTTACTGTTTATTAAAAGCCAGCAGCTACACTTTTTGTAGCTGCTGACTTTTAATAAACAAAAGAAGTGTGGAACTCCGCTTTAACTCAAATCCTAACCATAACACTGCCTGCATGGAGTTTACATGTCTTGCTGTAGTTTGCATACCTTGCATTCCTTTCCTCAAACCCTTATGCTGCTAGCATCAGTAAATAGATAAGAGAGGATATCACATTTACTTGTTTTTAACTTTTTTTTTCTACATTTCTTCACTTACTTCCTGGTTTACAGCCCTAGTCAAATGAGGTCATACATCTCAGGAGTCTTCAGGAAGGGAGGAGGAGTTTTCTCAGCTAAGCACACCCTCCTGCTGGCATAACTGAGCTAAGGACAGATGGGTTCCAGGAAGTAAATTCTACATGAATCATCTGCCCTTACTCAAGATGGCTGTGGCTGGAAATTTTAGGGGGTGTTTTTTGAAGTGATTTCTCAACAAAATAAATTATGGAGACATGGATGGATTGGTGAGTATGCTTTGAATATTAAAACTGAATAAAATAGTGTTTTTAATTTGTGGTGCTCAGATTCAGTGTAGTCCTGCTTTAAGATAAAAAAAATGTCTCAGTGATTGTATTGCCCCCTAACCCCTCTGTATATTTACCTGGCTCCTACCTTGATCCAGCACTGTGCCCATCTGCAGCGGCTCTTTCCTCTCTCTCTGGCAGCAGTGGGAGCCATTGGCTTCTGATGCTGTCAATCAAATCCTGTGAGTAGAGAGCGTGGGGCAGGGCTGAGCCAGGCTGTGTGTGTCAACAGCCCGACTCAGGATCGAGCCTGCAGGTGTGCCGCTTACTATGAGGGCACACATAAAAGAGGAGGCGCCAAAACACACGCAAGAAGAAGAGGTTATGGGCTGCTCTGTGCAAAACAATTGCACAGAGCAGGTAAGTATAACATGTTTGTTATTACATTTTTTTTTTCGAATTACCTTTACAAACGCTTTAAAGGGGAACTGCACCCTTATCATAAGAATTACAACAAAGGACAACTGATATACTACTTGTAGTAAAATCACATTTTCAGTGATATTATCATATTCAAGAGGTACAGTATGCGCCTGCTTGTGCTGTATCCACAGCCAAAATAAAATGGAGCTGTCTTTAGGATACAGTAATATGATAAACCCTTTTCCCATTCACATATGAATGCACATGAATGTCACCATGTTGGTAAAGCTACCCATATCAACAATTCTTAAGACAACTGCATTCTTTGTATGATGTTCCATATGAACATGTTTTAATACAGCATTGTTTTGAGCAATAGTCCTTACTCAATATATCCTTTATATAGTGTATGTATATTTTTGGACAGATAAAAAAAAATAAAGGCATGCCTCTTAAAATACATAGGTTTTCCTGCTCTCAGGCTCTTCCGATTCTAATGTCATGCAGCATGGTCAATAAGGGCATGGGGGCAGGGCTATAATTGAAAGCATCTTGAGTTGGGGGCAGGTGCACTGTTAATCTTCATAAGAATTCTGCTGGTAAGTGTCTTTGTTTGACTTGTGGAAAAAAAAATTAAAAATGATCCTCAAACCCTTAAAGCAGCATTACGTTTTCCAGGTCTACAAGCAGAATAGGTGCATTAATGCAACATTAAGTAATGTTCCTCACAAATTAGATTTGTTCAAAAAGCAGGTTGTTCAGAAAGAAATAACAACACTGATTATTTGCCCATAAACATTCATATGTATGGGTTAAACAGTTCCAGTTCAATCACATGGCAAGCTCATACTGATATGAAAAACAAGAATGAAATGTTGGTCATAAATCACACATCAGAAGTCACCCATATGTCTATAAAGTCACAGGAATATTATGTCATCCAGTATGCATGTCTGATGTCTTGGAGTGCTGGTATTTCAATTAAAAGCTATTGATTTTATGTATCCAGGAAGACCTAGTAGTTTCTATATTGTCTGAAAAGACTACCACTTGATTCATCACAATTATGTGTAATATCAAATGGATCCCTGCAGAATCTGCAGGTATAAAGACAAGCATTCAAGGAATATTACGCCTGTTGCTGTGACTTCTGATCCTGCTTTTTTCTTGGAATCCCAGCAAACTGCAAGACCTTCAACCATTGCTTACTGTTCCTCCATCTACAACCCCTCTACATAACAGTCACTCATTTAAACATATCTGTTTCTACCATATGCAGCATGTGACATATCTACTGCAAAATAAAGATACAAGCATAACACCTTATACATGTAAAATACAATCTTAAAGGAAAAAATAATCTTTGAGACTGGGAATATATATTTAAGCTACTGTGTCAAAAGGGTTCATTTATACACCTTCAGCAAAGAAAATGCCTGTGACATCCAGATACAAGCTGTCAAGCTGACTCAATTTCCCCATCTACACATTTGTGGATGGGGAAATCCTCCTCTTTGTGTCATTGTAGTTTCTCTGTCATGATGGAGGATACTCACCAGCCATCAAAATACACAGATAAGCAGGGCTGACTGAGCAAAAACATACCAAAATGGAGGTTGAACAGAAGTCAATCGGTAGATCAAAGACCACACATGGATTGAAATTCAGCCATTTCCTGCAGAGCAAACCCAATTTTGATTCATATATGGCCAGCTTGAAATATTTACAGCAGGGGCTTGAAATGGAAATCTAACCCTTGTCTCAATGCAATAGGCTTCTGCTCCATTTCCTTTTTAAGAAATCAATCCAAATCCTACATTTTTAAAAGAATATATTTTAAATATATTATAATATGAAATAATAATATATTTTGTTATGGGAACCAATAGATCCAAAATGAGATGCCTAGAATACTATAATAACATATACTATATGGTACACTAAACCTGCCACAAACCAGCTCAAACTAAGCATGTAATAAAAGCTGCAAACGCACTGAAAATTACATGTCTAACCGATCAATAGATCCGAAAACAAAGGAGGCTTTTATACAAGTTTTATCCAAATATTATTTTAAAACTTGGTCTCTCCTCATAACACCTTATGATGGCCATACACACTTTGACCAATTTATTTTCCGATCAATCTCCTTTGATCAAAATAATCAATCTATAGTCAACAACCCATTTGACCAACAAAGAAACATTCCCAAAGCAGTAGCTCCTGGAAATGGTTGTAAAGTAATTGGGTGGTGCAGCCGCCACTGGCTGGAGACCTGAAACAACACAGCACACCAAGGATCTCTGAAAAAGTGTCCAAAAGTGTCACATCACAACACAGCAATGTTTCGGGGCCACTCAGCACCCCTTTCTCAGGCAGTAAATTAATATGGCACACATGGGAAGTGTGCCAACCAATGAAAAGTGATTTATAATTTTCCGCTATGGTCAATCAACTCAGTTTGATCAAATCCGATTGTAATTGAGTCAATATCAATCAGAAGGCAAGTTATGGCTATTCAATTTTTTTGCAGATTTAACTGTTTTGATTCAATCACTGATCAATTGGATAAAAAAGTGAAGTTTGTATGGCCACCATTAGATTCTCCATTAGGACTTTAATATGGAAAATGCAGCCTTACTGGGTAGTAGGAAAGCTTTATTGGTATAAGAGGAAAGTGGGACCCATAGGGTTATCTCACTGGTATTGCTATGTTAAGGTATTGATGTTGATGTAAATTGAATAGAAAAAGAAGCAGCACCTAGTATGTGTAGGATGGATGCACTTTTTCAGAAAATCAACAGATTGGCAACTTACAGGAGAAATGCTAAAGGAAGGCTCATCAGTGTGTAGCAAATCACCGCTGCAGCTGGCCGGTCAGTGCGTGCTCTCCCTGGAGTATGGAGCTGGATAAATCCTACCCTGGACAGACCTCAGCACCACTGAGGGTTTATCCGGCTCCATACTCCAGGGAGGGCATGAACTGACTGGCCACCTGCAGCGGTGTTTTTATACACACTGATAAGCATTCCTTATTTCTCCTGTAAGTTGCCAATCTGTTGATTTTCAGTAAAAGTGCTTCCATACTACACTTAGTAGGCGCTGCTCCTTTTTCTATTCTTGCCATTGCAGAGTTCCCTATAGCTTTTTTTTAGTGGCTTCCACCAAGATGTTTTGAACATTTTTGGACTTTTAATCAGTTTATTGTATCTCTACCTATATGAACTTTTGGGACTTGTCATTTTTTTTTTTTTATATAAAAGATGGGACTTGTTGTTTAGTGCGCCAGACCATCCCCTTTCTTCCCAGGCAGGCAGCTTCTACACCCCAGAGGATCTCCATGGTCTCCTTGGCTTTTAGTGTAATGTAACAAAAATTGAAACTGAAGTGCCACATCACTACCAAGAGGTCCAAATACATTTTTTTCCAATAAAAAATCAAGGGAACAACCCAAAAAGTAGCCAACGCGTTTTGGGGATCCAAGAGCGGTAGGAGAGGGAAATCTATTTTCAGGTCTTACGGGAAAGCCATGCTTTATATCTACTTTCAGCTGTCTTTAGGTCTGCTGATCATATTGACATGCAGTTCTGTAATAAAAGTAACCTTTGAGTATGCTGTACACTGAGCTTGCATTGTTCAGATTCACAACAAGTCTAATTTAAGTCGTATAATAAATATATTGTTTATGGCAATATCTAAGATAAAGAACCACATACTCATTTGTGAAATAAAGAAGTCCAAAGAAGATCAGAAGGTCGCTGGGATTTGAGGTGTGAAGAATATTTCTGCTGTTTCCATGGTATGAAAAATTCTCAAACTGTTTAGAAATTCAAAAAGCCGATAACAACATAATCACTTAAATAAAAAGAAAACATTCGTCTGTTTCTTTCAGATTTGTGTGATGAGTTAGTGATGAAATGATCGCCATTAGCACTGCACCAAATCTATCCAAAGGCAGAGTCCATTTTCCTCTGAAACCTGCAATGCTGCTTTGAACAACATACTGCAGTGAGTGAGCAGATGAGACACACATTACAAACACAAAAAAAGAAATGGCACATAACAGATGTGTCCTCTCTTCTAGCATCTCCCCAATGTTATTTAAAATAGATTACAACTGCAAACACCTCATTCTTCTGTTCATCTCAATTTACAGCTATAAGGTTCAATTATCCATGAATGTTACCATGTACACATGGAGCACAAAGCACAATAAAATTTAGCAGATGCATAAAAGCATTAACCCCTTCAGCAGCTTTTTATTGAGAATGCCGCATGCAGATTTTATGTGAGCCCTGTATCATTATAGCCGTTATAAGAGAAGCTTAATCACATGTAAAATGTATATCACGGCAGAACGAATCATCTCTATTCTTCATAAATCTATATTTCTACTTACTGACTGCCTTTTACAGGCTCACTCTGATTACAGCTTCATGTCTACTCCATGGAACATGTAACAGTGCTTTACAATGTAACAGTATTTAAAGGGCACTACCTAATCATCTTACTATTATTGTTCTGTTTCACTGACTGTTTATGTGTATTTTCAGACTGGCACATGGGGCAGATCAATTTCTACATTAAATGCCGAAGCAACTTGTATCCTTCACAGCTAGAATGATTTATTGAAAGAACGGTTTTAAAATATCCTTTTAAAACACCAGCCTAATACTTGCAGGTATAGAAGCAGTAATAGCATAGCAGGTGGATCATATGCTTACTTTTGGGAGCAGATTTGTGTGGTTGTTAGAGATTTTCAGTGGGCACCTCTAGATACAATATTCAGACGATGGTGATGAACCTGGAGAATTAGTGGTGCACCAAAATGAAAATTCAGGATGCACTTGGCCGAAAACCGAAACGGACAGTTTTTTAAAAAATATATACAGTATATATTTAAAATATAATTGTATTATTTTCAACTTTTTAATTAACATCATTTAAATAAATATGAATTTATTTTCAGCCTTTATTGGAACCTTTTCGGCTGATAGGCTGCTTTCACACATTTGCGTTAAAAAAAAGCTCTAGAAAAATGCATCCCTTTAAATTCTATGTACAGTTGTATGCAAAAGTTTAGGAACCCCTGACAATTTCCATGATTGTCATTTATAAATATTTGGGTGTTTGGATCAGCAATTTCATTTTGATATATCAAATACTTGAAGGACACAGTAATATTTCAGTAGTGAAATACGTTTTTTTGGATTAACAGAAAATGTGCACTATGCATCAAAACTAAATTAGACAGGGGCATAAATTTGGGCACTGTTGTCATTTTGTTGATTTGAATACCTGTAACTACTTAATACTGATTAATTGGAACACACAATTGGTTTGGTGAACTCATTAAGCCTTGAACTTCATAGACAGGTGCATCCAATCATGAGAAAAGGTTTTTAAGGTGGCCAATTGCAAGTTGTTGTTTTCTTTGACTCTCCTCTGAAGAGTGGCAACACGGGGGCCTCAAAACAACTCTCAAATGACCTGAAAACAAAGATTGTTCTACATTATGGTTTAGGGGAAGGCTACAAAAAGTTATCACAGAGATATAAGCTGTCAGTGTCCACTGTGAGGAACATAGTGAGGAAATGGAAGACCACAGGCACAGTTCTTGTTAAGGCCAGAAGTGGCAGCCACATAAAATATTGGAGAGGCAAAGGTGAAGGATGGTGAGAATGGTCAAAAACAGCCCACAGACCACCTCCAAAGACCTGCAACATCAACTTGCTGCAGATGGTGTCACTGTGCATCGTTACAATTCAGCGCACTTTGCACAGGGAGAAGCTGTATGGAAGAGTGATGCGAAAGAAGCCTTTTTTGCACACGCCACAAATGGAGTCGCTTGAGGTATGCAAACCCACATTTGAACAAGCCAGCTTCATTTTGGAATAAGGTGCTGTGGACTGATGAAACAAAGATTGAGTTATTTGGTCATAACAAGGGGCGTTATGCATGGCAGAAAAAGAACACAGCGTTCCAAGAAAAACACTTGCTACCCACAGTAAAATTTGGTGGAAGTTCCATCATGCTGTGGGGCTGTGTGGCCAGTGCCGGTACTGGGAATCTGGTTAATGTTGAGGATCGCATGGATTCCACTCAATATCAGCAGATTCTTGAGAATAATGTTGAGGAATCAGTCACAAAGCTGAAGTTACGCCGGGGCTGGATATTTCAACAAGACAAGGACCCAAAACACTGCTCAAAATTTACTCGGCATTTATGCAGAGGAACAAGTACAATTTTCTGGAAAGGCCATCCCAGTCCCCAGACCTGAATATCATTGAACATCTGTGGGGTGATTTGAAGGGTGTGAAAGGGGCCTAACATATACCCCCTGAAGTGAGTGGCCTCAGGTGATGCACCGAGATTAAGTAAATACTTCTACTTAAGTTGTACCTGTTTATCTGCAACACTCTCTCCAATACATTGGTTCATAGTCCAGAATTTACACAGCCTTTCTCAGCTCCAGAAGGCAGGGGTCTGATTTAACACATTGCACAGCATTAAGCGGGGAGCCAAATGTAACCTAAGATATGAGTGGAAGGAAAGGACACATTCCCCTCTGCACAGTCTCATAGGGAAACATTTACAGCTGAGACAATAACCTGCTGTGTGCTGGAGGGGGGGTGGGGCCATTTCCTGAGATTGCTCGACTATCAAAAGTGACTGATCCAGATAGTCAATTATGTGGAGGTGGCCATCATAGTAGAGAAAGGGACTGGTTTCTTCATATCAGAGATTGTGATGCCTGGGGTGTCTGGTAACTGAAGGAGGAGTAATCTAACAGCAGCAAGAGAGGTTAAGAAAGAACAATTTCACAGAATGAGTAAAATCTAAGGAAGAAGATCATTCCAATGGAGACCCTCAGATATAGCTTCCTCTCTAGCAAACAAAAAATAGTGACATCACCAAATTTCACTGCTAAACTCATGAGGCTAGCAGTCAGAGGCACGGTGCCCTAGTTGATCTCAGATATACAGCTAGTGCCTAGGCACAGGAAGTGCACAACTATTTTTCAGGAAGCATTCAAGCAAAAATTAGACTTTTTTCATGGTACTGCTTGGATACAATTAGCTTTTTCTAGATGTTCCCTAAAACAGCAAATCTTCACTTTTTGAGTTCAGGTCCACATTAATGCCTGGTCATGGATATTTGTAATACATCAGCTAAGTGCATTTGTGTTTTTGTTAAACAACCAAACAGGCTAAGAAACAAGCTAAGAAAATGAATGTAAATCATTTCCAAATGGTCCTTATGCTACACATACACAATTATGCAGGAGCCCATATACAAACACACGCACATACCTACGTAAACCCATTTTACACTTAGGGGTTGATTTACTAAAGCTTGAAAGTGCAAAATGTGGTGCAGCTCCACACAGAAACCAATCAGCTTCAAGGTTTTATTGTCAAAGCTTGATTGAACAAGCTGAGATTAGGAGCTGATTGGCTAGCATGCACAGCTTCACCGGTTTTTGCACTCTCCAGCTTTAGTTAATCAACCCCTTAGTGTCCAGGTACAGCAGCAAAAGCATTAATTCTGTATGACCTGGCCCAATTAAAAATCTTTGCATGCCCTCCAGACACTTCAGCATTTCTGCACTACCTTTGGGTACCAGAACCAATAAAATAGATAAAAACATTTTGGTCCAATAGTTACATTTTAAAGGTTTAAGGTAATAATACATCAACAGTGTGTCAATTACGCTTAAAGCTAAACTTTCAGCACATAGCTAAATACAAAGATGAAGTATATATTTTAGATCTCTCTTACCTGCCAAAACAATGTATATTTCTGTCCATCTAGTCCTTAAATTTACACAGCTCTGCCATACAGCACTACCTAGCCTGGCCTGGCAGGGGGCCCTAATCTTCCCCTGCTGCAATTTCACTCTCACTTATAGGTCTGCTCTGCATATGCACACCCATCCTGTGATTGGTGAGCTCTTTGCACTTTCTCTGTCACTCTTTTTTCTATCAGCATGCTCTTGCACAGTAATACACGTGATAGCCTGCATGTGCTGCTTCTTTTTCCCACTCTCTAAATTTTGCTGCACAGGAACTGCAATAGGCTGATAAAAAGTCCAAAAAATTGGAAACAAGTCTGCCAAAATTGTCACTATAAAAATAGTTGTGTCACAATCTAACAAGACAATATATATATATCTGTGATAGCTGCACTCACGGTATATCCACATATGTAATATATAAACCATAAAAACAAATAATGTGTTGCGCTATCATTAGAAAGTGCATAAGATCATTGTAATAATCATACAATCAAGTGAAAAAGAAATAATATGTGATTTAAAACATTGCATTAAGCGGTTGATGTGTTTATTTAATCTTACAATGTTTGTCATCTCTCATTTCCAGGTTAAAGCGGAAGTCCGCCGCTCCTTTAAAAATTAAAAATCAGTAGCTACACATAGAGTAGCTGCTGACTTTTAACTTTAGGACACTTACCTGTCCTGGAGTCCAGCGATGTTGGCACCGAGCACCAATCTTCAGATCGGTGGATGAGTGCAGCCACCGCCATTGAGACTAAGGGAACCCGGACGTGTAGCTGTTCGGCTTCAAAGTCAAGCCCCTACTGCGCATGCACAAGCCACCATTGCGCTTTCTCATTGGCGGCGGCGGCCGAGGAGTAAGGAGGAGGGAGCCCGGCTGCTGACGGCAGCAGCCCTGGGCTCCCGGATATGTGGAAAAGGACACCTGTCCAAAGACAGGTGTCCTCTTCCCCCTCCCCCTCGAAAGGTGCCAAATGTGACACCTGAGGGGGGAGGAATCCAATCAGCGGAAGTTCCACTTTTGGGTGCAAATTCGCTTTAACCATTGTCTTCATCCCTGCAAAATAGGTCTACAGACTTATCCAGGTTTAAGTCTCAGTACTGGACTGTTTTGTTGGACCTCCTTTCTTGGATTACTGCTTTGGCAGTCTCTGTTAGCCTTTTTTAGCTGAGCCCACAGCACGGGTGGGGAACCCCAGAAGAGGAGGTTCAGAGCTGCTCTGAGCAAAACCATTGCCTAGAGCAGGTAAGTATAACAGGTCTGTTATTTAAGAAAAAAGAAACTTTACAATCACTTTAAACTGCATGAATTTAGAAAATACCGTACATTTAGAGATGTATTAACAACTACAGAGCTGCAAAAATGTGTGTCCTTTATGTCTACCTGGAGTTCAGATTTAGAAAGAAATTAAGGGCTAGGTGGTAAGGTAGGGTACATGTTAAGGGTTATAGGTTAAGTTTAAGGCTGGATTCACATCATTGCGGTGCGAATTCCAGCCTGTCTGCTGCTGAGAAGGGGCGGAGCTGCCATTCGGCAGCGCATCGGCTGCTCTGGGAGGGTGGAGGAGGGAGGGGAGGAGCAGTGAGGAGGGGAAAGATTCCCATAAAATCGCCGTTCAATGCGGAGCACATCTGCAAGTCAGATACGCTCCCATTGAACAGAATGGCCTGGGGATTCGCACCGCATTACACAGAAAACGCACACGTTTTCTGTGCAATGCGGACTGCAAATACACTGCACCTATGTGAACCTGACACATTGAAAACAATGTGTTTTCAAGTGTCATGCGAATTAGATGCGGTGTAAGCCGCATCCGAGTTGCATAGGTGTGAACCCAGCCTCAGTGTTAGGAGAATAATAACTGTTAACATTTATAGTGTGATTATGAGGATTAGTTCTAAAGCCTAAAGTTTTTTTTACCTTAATGCACTCTATGCATTAAGGTAAAAAAAAAACCTTTTGTGTCACAGAATTCCCCCAGCCCCCCTTGTACTTACCCGACCTGAGCCTGATCTCGATTTAGTGCTGTGCATGAGAGCAGTGGCTCTCTATGTTCTCTCCCTTCTCACTAGGCAGATTGATAGCATTGGCTCCCACTGCTGTCAGTCAAATCTTGTGATGAGGGAGTGGATTGCAGGGCCAAGCCGCCCTCTCTGTCTCAATAGATGCAGACAGGGCCACTTAGGAGCGAGCCCACACAAGTGCCGGCACTTGCTTAAGAGCAGGAGCCAGGAGCGCTGGCAGGGGAACCCAGAAGAGGAGAATCAGGACTACTCAGTGCAAAACCATTGCACACAGAAGGTAAATATAACATGATTGTTATTGTAAAAGATGAGGCTTTAACCAGTTGCTGACCGCCCGCTGTGGCTTGACGTCAACTTGGCTCATTATCGCGAAACGCCGTCAGGTGAAGGCAGCCCGTGAAAACGAGTATTGTGAGTGCGCGCGCGCTGCTGGAGGCTCGCGCATGTGCTCACTGTGTTCCGGGACAGCCAGGGAGCGGGAGAGGGCGGACTCGATGTCCATTGGCTACCCTGCGATCGATCCCCCAGAGTGAAAGAACGGGGGTCCGTGTATGTAAACACGGATCTCCGTTCTGACAGAGGGGGAAGGGATGTGATCGCAGGCTCCCTGTGTATGGGATTAGCGATCACTCCCCTCCCCCAGCCAGCCTAGCCCCCATACAGTTAGAACATACACTGGGAACACAGTTAACCCCTTAGAGTGCCCCCTGCAGGTTAACTCCTTCCTTGCCAGTGACATTTATACAGTAATCAATGCATTTTCATAGCTGTATAATTGCCAATGGCCCCAAAAAAGTGTCAAAATGGTCCGACTTGTCTGCCCCAACATCACAGTCTCGATAAAAATTGCAGATCGCTGCCATTACTAGTAAAAAATAAAAAAAACATAAATTAATTCTCATAATTCGTAAACGTGGCAACTTTTGCGCAAATCAATCAATATACACCGATTGTGATTTTTTTTTTTTTACCAAAAATATGAGGAAGAATATATATCGGCCTAAACTGATGAAAAAAAAAGTTTTTTTATATATTTTTTTGGACATGTATTATAGCAAAAAGTAAGAAATATTGTTTTAGTTTTTTGCAAAATTGTCGCTCTTCTTTTTTTTTATAGCGGTGATCAGAAATCACTCAGAGGTGATCAAATACCGCCAAAAGAAAGCTTTATTTGTGGGAAAAAAAGGATGCAAATTTCGTTTGGGTACAACGTTGCACGACCGTGCAATTGTCAGTTAAAGTGCCAAATCACAAAAAGTGCTCTGGTCCTAAACTGGGAAATCCTTCCTGGGCTGAAGTGGTTAATATCAAGTTAAGGATGAGTGATTTTTGAGGTCCAAGGGTGCTTAGAAATAAATTCACATTGAATTTTGGCACTGAAATCTTCATGTCCATGTGTACTGCTCTGCTACTCCAACCTCCATGTTAAAGACATTGTTAAGAACTGCACTTTTCCAAAGCAATTACTAAATATGGGCACATGGTCAGCTTTTGTTTGAGGTTTGATCTGTCATATCAGCAAAGGCTACCAAGTGTGAAAGCCTACTTGAGCAACCCATGCAAAACAGACACACATAACCTCACACTCCACAGGTGTTGATAAATTAGAACATTTTGTTCATGTTACAAAATCTGTTTTGGACAAAAAAAAAAACACTGCAGCACACCAATTCTTTTCATAGTAATAAGACAAAGATGCCTTAACTATATAAGTTAAACATTCATTTGCATTTGCATTATTTGTCAATTATTGTTGCTGTGTTGATGAACCATTCTGTACCTCCCTGAGCTGGTTACCCTCACATTGTGTGCTATGGCTTTAGGTACGCTGTTGCACATACGCTGCTATGGCTTTAGGTACACTGTTGCATATATGCTGCTATGGCTTTAGGTACACTGTTGCACATATGCTGCTATGGCTTTAGGTACACTGTTGCACATATGCTGCTATGGCTTTAGGTACGCTGTTGCACATACGCTGCTATGACTTTAGGTACGCTGTTGCACATACGCTGCTATGACTTTAGGTACGCTATTGCACATAAGCTCCTCTGGCCAATGCCAAAGCTGCTTGGATGAAAGTCCATGCCAGAAATGAAGAATTAAAGGGAATTTGTAGAAAGAAAGTCTAGTTAAGTAAACTAAGTGAACCCTGAAATGGAGGTGTAAAAGAATTAAAGTTAGGCTAAAATAATTCAGGAACTACATGTCAAATTTATGTACTTAATGGGATTGAAAAAAAACTATTTAGAAACAATGAAATGAAAGGAAAATGTGCGCGTTCCCATTATACACACACTGAGCTGTCAGCATTTTCCAAGCTAAAATCTTAGCTGTAAATCTGAACTGAAAACATGTTTTATAGCCTAGAATACAGATAAATTGCAGAAAAATCCGGCATGGTTTTTACCCTATTGATCTCCTAATTTTTCACCAGTTTATACCAGGTGAACAGAGAGACACTCCGGCGGCTCCAGTGAAAAATGACAGAAGTAGGAAGCTGGCCATTCATCTGATTTGTGTTTGTTTTTGCTGGAGTTATAAATGTAACGCTAGCATCCCAGCTGGGATAGATACATTGCTACTGGCAAAGCAAAAGCTTTATTATCTGACTACTAACGACAGCTAAAAGCACCAAGGAAAAAAAAAACAGTCCTGATTTTATAGCGAAGTATCACTTTCTGATGTCAGAAATCTCACGTGTTATTGTACAGATCTAAGAAGGGAATTTAGATTCCCAAACTTATTCTGAGCTTATAATTCAACCCTGGGGAATAATAAAGCAATAGAAAGCAAACAAACTGGGTGTAGCCTGCAGACACCTACATGATTGTACTTCCATGTTACAAAGGGATAGCAGGGATGAAATCTAAAAATATTAGAAATAAGCAAAATCATCTTAAAAGGAAAAAATATATAGTCTTTTCAACATTTAGATAAACATAAAAAAGAGGTCAGCTTCATTGAATTCTTATTAGTGTGTGTTTAAAGTTTAAAAAACATTGTTTCTATGCATAGTCTGCAATTAGATAAGCACACTGGTGCAGTTATATGTACTTATTACATAGTAAAGGCTGGTTGGTGCACACGGTCCGAATATCGTATGGAATCGGCTGGTTCAAGAGAAACCGGCTGACATTCAGCCCGCGTGTACAGCAGCCTATTTGACAGAAGCCGGTCTAACAGCCACCTTTTATTGAACGGGCATGCTGGAAAACCAGCATCCGATCAGTACTTGCAGCCAAAGGCTGTGAGCGCTGATCAGGGTGTTCTGGGGCGGGGGGCAGTCTGCCATCAAAACACAATAACACAGCTGATTGCCGCACTAACATCGCTTAGTTCGTACGGCGACCTCTTGGGTTTTTTGTGTACCTGTAATGAAACCCTTCTTCCTGCTACACAATGTTTATACTTTACTGCTCCTTCTCATAATGTACTGTATGTATACAGCATTCATTTACAAAAAGAGTTTAAGCGTATGTTCACCTTTTCACAAAAAATGAAAATGTGAACTATTACTCTACAACACCGTAACGCAATATTAATATACTACAGAGTATATAAAACACATAAGCAATATGAAAATAAGCTATGCTTTTCTTTAAGACCTCTCATCAGATGGATCATGCTATTTGGGAGTGGAGAGCGCACAGACTGAATGAAGACAGTGATCACTGAACTGTATGTCTGGTCATATACTGACTGGGCAATGAACATAATATGCCATATGAGCCATGCTGTTGTGAAATGGTCCCCCCATAAGGCAAGCTAAGAATCTTATCTTATTGTACACCTTGAATGTGCATCAGGACCAATCACTGAACAGCAGTAGTGGTCAACTTTCTTGAGGCTTCAAGTGCAGCCCTTTATATCACCAAAGGGCCACACATAGGGGTTGATTTACTAAAGGCAAAAGTCTGTGCACTATGCAAAGTGCAGTTGCCCTCTGCAAGTGCAGTTGCTCCAGACCTTTATAAATGAGGTAAGACTTCACTTTGCAAAGAGTACCCAATTAAGTTCAAGAAAAATAAAAAAAACAGCATTTTTGCTTGCACATGATTGGATGATGGAAGTCAGCAGAACTTCTGCTCATTTAATAAGCCCTGGAGCAACTGCACTTGCAAAGGGCATAGTCTTTTTACCTTTAGTGAATCAACCCCATAATGTACAGTAAATGCAATAGTACATGAAACTGTCAGAGCTTGACTGCAGATAGGAACGGGATATGGTCAAAGACTGCAGACATATTGTAGGAGATAGAGATTGCAAGCATGAGAGCTGTTGAAGAATATGGGCATGCTTCAGGAGACAGTTATAGACTGAAGACATGTTACATATGACTGTGTGGCTATATTCACACAAGATGTGGTGGGACCACATTTGGTGGCTATTCCAGCACAGTCCCACTTCATGGACAAGGCAAAATGCCTTGTCTTCTATGTGCCCAGTTCACACCATTGCGTTGCGATGGTGTACTTTTCTCAAAGATGTGTAGTGAGAGGCAATCCACAGACTCACGCCATACAGCCGGCAATTGAATTTTATAAAATGTCTGTATGGCATTATAATAAAGGTCATTAAAAAGAAAAAAAAAGGAAAGCATCATCGCTGAGCTGATCTCAGTCGGATCTCACTGCACACCAGCCACTGTGCTACAATACAGTGGCTGATGTTAACTAGCCTTTAGGATGGGTTCACACTAGTGTGAATTGGATGCAGGTTTGTACGCATCCAATTTGCATGTCAGGAGAGTATGCCTGGCTCTCTATGCAGCCGGTTCATACATCTCCAGAGCGGCTCCGGTGCAATTTGCACAGGAATCCTGTGCATCTATTGGTCCGTTTCAGGTCTGGATTCAGCCAAACATTTGGGCTGAAATCTGACTGTGAATGGGGACGCACCGGACCCCTGCTGGGAGCCGCTCCGTCCCTCAGTGTGAACCCAGCCTCAGAGATGAGTGTTATTACAGCCCCTTTACAAATCAATTCTTCTACATGTGTGCTCAATACAGTGAACCTAAAATGACTTGTTCCACAGCAAGAAACATAAAAGATCAGAGATAAAAAAAGAGAAAAGGGATCACAGAAATGGGTGAGATGTGCCAAAAACTAGAAATAAACTAAGCAATTTAACTATAATTGTTTTCCTTAACTGAGCTGAGTAAGCACCCAGGTATGGCAAACACAAACTGCTGTCTGCAGGGGCACCCCACAGGTCGGGAACTAGGACTGTAGGGGCTGTAGTTGGGCCAAAGCATATCTGAACGCAAAAATGTAATGTATTGCAATGTAGCTTTTTTTTCCCTTTGTTTTCACCTGGTAATCCTGCAAATAAAACACTTTCTGTCACTGAGTGGCTACGTTTACTCCTACACAATATCTATGGGGGAACCATGGCTGGACATGTTTGCCTTTGTTTATCTCCATTAAACTTGGGCTGATGGGATTACTAATTTACAGAAGATTTTTTTGTGCTTTCTCTTAGGCTCACAGGAAGTGACAACAACTCTGCCTTTCTGAAAAGTCCAGTGAGGAGGGAAAGAGAGAGTGCACAGCGCTGGACTGATATCGGGCTAAGGTATGTATTTTGGGGGGATGGGGGGCATGCAGGAGCTGTGTTATACATTGTGAATGGTCCCGCAGCTGTAGGAGAAGGGAGGAGCAACCTCTGCTTGGATTTCTGCAGTAGATACCAGGTATCCCCCCCCCCCCCAAAGAAAAATGAAGTTCCAAAGCGGAGGAAGTAGAAAAGCAAAACATCCCCTTTTGGGTGACATTCCACTTTAATGTACAGAATGCATTAACGCAGTTGTAAAGGCAGAAGGTTTTTTTTTATCTTAATGCATTCTATGCATTAAGATAAAAAAAAACTTTTGTGTATAGCAGCCTCCCCAGCACCCCCTAATTACTTACCTGAGCCCCATCTCTCTGCAACAATGTCTCTCTTAGTTGTTCCAGACACTCCTCCTGATTGGCTGAGACACAGCAGCGGTGCCATTGGCTCCTGCGGCTGTCAATCAAAATCAGAACAACTTATTTGTTTGTCAATCAAAATCAGTCAGCTAATCAGGGGAGAGAGGGGACGGGGCCAGATCAGGGCTCCATGTCTGAATGGATACACGGAGCTCTGACTTGGCTCGGGTGCCCCCTGTAGCAAGCTGCTGGCTGAGGGGGCACTCACCAGAGGGAGGGGCCAAGAGAGCAAAAGAGGGACCCGAGAAGAGGAAGATCCGGGCTGTTTTGTGCTAAACCAACTGCACAGAGTATAACTTTTTTGTTATTTTTTTTTTTTAAAAACAAGACTTTATAATCACTTTCAGGTTAAAAAAAGCCTTTAGTCTTTACAACCACCTTAAAGACTGGTAATTTGCAACGTATTACAATTTTTTTTTGTGGTTTTCTTGTCCTTTAAGTAAAAAAATATTCACGCAGGGAAAATCTGCTTACTCTATGATTACCTCTCTGTCACTACATGTCTAAATTGCCATTGGAATAGCTGAACAGTACATATGATGCCAAGCCAAACCACGTCATTTTTGCTATGTGTAATATTGCTTATTTATAAAATAAACGCCACAAAAAAATAAGACAAATTATTGTTTCCATTCCAGATATACATATAAAAAAAGCATGTGATTTCCTCAGCACTGAATCTGCATTTAGGCTGCACTCAGGAATACTAAATTACAGAGAATTGTAATAATACTGCACTGCACCAAATAAAGCATTGCATTGATAAACCTGTAAGCATTGTATCCTGCACAGGCTCTGATGAATATTCCCTGATGTGTCCTTGTGAGCGTTAGCCCCGGGGTTCACAAAGAGAGAGGGCAATCGAATTAGAACAGGGTGAGTAGAAGGACAATCCTACTTCAGGAATACAGACGATGGCAAGGCCAAGAAAAGCCAGAAAAGCATGTGTGTACGTATGTGTTCACAGAGTGTGTGTGTACGTATGTGTTCACAGAGCGTGTGTGTACGTATGTGTTCATAGAGCGGGTGTGTACGTATGTGTTCACAGAGCGTGTGTGTACGTATGTGTTCACAGAGCGTGTGTGTACGTATGTGTTCACAGAGCGTGTGTACGTATGTGTTCACAGAGCGTGTGTGTACGTATGTTTTCACAGAGCGTGTGTATCCATATGTGTTCACAGAGCGTGTGTTTCCATATGTGTTCACTGAGCATGTGTGTGTGTACGCATGTGTTCACAGAGCGTGTGTACGTATGTATTCACAGAGCGTGTGTGTACGTATGTGTTCACAGAGCGTGTGTACATATGTGTTCACAGACCGTGTGTGTACGTATGTGTTCACAGAGCGTGTGTGTCCGTATGTGTTCACAGAGCGTGTGTGTCCGTATGCGTTCACAGAGCGTGTGTGTAGGTATGTGTTCACAGAGCGTGTGTGTACATATGTGTTCACAGAGCATGTGTATACGTATGTGTTCACAGAGCATGTGTGTACGTATGTGTTCACAGAGCGTGTGTGTACGTATGTGTTCACAGAGCGAGTGTGTACATATGTGTTCACAGAGCGTGTATACGTATGTGTTCACGGAGCGTGTGTACGTATGTGTTCACAGAGCGTGTGTGTACGTATGTGTTCACAGAGCGTGTGTGTCCATATGTGTTCACAGAGCGTGTGTGTCCGTATGTGTTCACAGAGCGTGTGTGTACATATGTGTTCACAGAGCGTGTGTGTACGTATGTGTTCACAGAGCGTGTGTGTACGTATGTTTTCACAGAGCGTGTGTGTACGCATGTGTTCACAGAGCGTGTGTGTACGTATGTGTTCACAGAGCGTGTGTGTCCATATGTGTTCACATAGAGTGTGTGTATGCATGTGTTCACAGAGTGTGTGTGTGTATGCATGTGTTCACAGAGCGTGTGTGTGCGTATGTGTTCACAGAGTGTGTGTATGCATGAGTTCACAGAGCGTGTGTGTACGTATGTGTTCACAAAGTGTGTGTGTCCATATGTGTTCACAGAGCTTGTGTGTATGTATGTGTTCACAGAGCGTGTGAGTACATATGTGTTCAGAGAGCGTGTGTGTATGTATGTGTTCACAGAGCGTGTGTGTCCATATGTGTTCACAGAGCGTGTGTATGCATGTGTTCACAGAACGTGTGTGTACGTATGTGTTCACAGAGCGTGTGTGTGCGTATGTGTTCACAGAGCATGTATGTACGCATGTGTTCACAGAGCGTGTGTGTACGTATATGTTCACAGAGCGTGTGTATACGTATGTGTTCACAGAGTGTGTGTGTACATATGTGTTCACAGAGCGTGTGTGTACGTATGTGTTCACAGAGCGTGTGCGTTCGTATGTGTTCACAGAGCGTGTGTATATATGTGTTCACAGAGCGTGTGTGTAGGTATGTGTTCACAGAGTGTGTGTATGCATGTGTTCACAGAGCGTGTGTGTGCGTATGTGTTCACAGAGCGTGTGTGTATATATGTGTTCACAGAACGTGTGTGTAGGTACGTGTTCACAGAGCGTGTGTATGTATGTGTTCACAGAGCGCGTGTGTACGTATGTGTTCACAGAGCGTGTGTGTACGGACTCCTACCAACACCAGTGACCCAGTCCGACCCTCGTGCCATCCTGCACTCCCGAGCCACCTGTCTACTCTACCAGGGGTTCCTGAGTCAGGGTAGTAAGGGAGGTTGCCCGCTGCATAAGTCAGACTCATCCACCAGGTACGTGACAGTATCAGACAGCCTTGTCTGAGTCTGCGCAGGGGCTCTCTCCAACGGATGAACTGTGCACCCATTTGGCCAGCCTTACTCGGGCGGTGAAGTCCAGGATGAGTATGTGCAGCTGGAAGGCCAAATCCGGGAGCTCTCTGCACCACCTGCACCCGGCTCCGACCAACTCCCTGAACGCAACCTCATTACTCTGCCTTCGGAACCCAAGGTACCCCTACCTGAGCGGTTCACAGGGGACCGCAAGACATTCCGGGCGTTTCACAGTGCATGCAAACTATACCTCGCTCTCCAACCCTGCACCTTCTCTCGAGAAACCGCCAAAGTGGGACTGGTCATCTCACTCCTCCAGGGTGAGCCCCAGGCCTGGACTCACCGGCTACTGGAGCAGAAGACCCCGGAAGTCACCAGCCTAGCACGCTTCTTCCTGGCCATGGCGCGTCTGTACGAGGACCCGCACCATGCCTCCACGGCCGAAGCTGCGCTCCGGCAGGGCCGCCGCCGCCCCCCGGAGGAGTACGTGGCCGAATTCCGGTGCTGGAGCACCGACACCGCCTGGAACTCTGCAGCCCTCTGCTTCCAGTTTCGCTTGGGTCTGTCCGACCCACTCAAGGATGAACTAGCCCGTGTGGGTGTTGCCCCGACCTTGGACGCGCTGATTGACCTGGCCATCCAGATCGATCACCGTCTGTGGCAATGCCACTCTGAAAGACAGGTTACCCTCCAACGCCCCAGCCTCACCGCTGAGGAAAGACTAAGGCGCATGACCTATGAATTATGCCTGTATTGTGGAACTGCCCAGCCAAGCGGTCTAGGAGTCCTTACCCCACCAAAGTGGGGGTCCTGTCTCTGTCCAGTCCTACGGCCCATTTGGCGCTCTCCGTCACCCTGCAACTGCCTGCTGGAGACGTCTCTGTCCGGGCAATCATAGACTCTGGGGTCTGCAGTTGTTTTATGGACCTGACTTTCGCAGCCCAGCATCAGGTTCCTCTCCAGCCTAAGGCCCACCGAATGATGATTCACCTGGCCGACATGTACACCATCAGCTCAGGCACAGTAACTCACGAGACTGTTCCCATTCTCGCCCGCACTCCGGATGGTCACTCGGAGCTACTACGCTTGGACGCCATAGCGTCCCCGATCTTCCCTGTTATTCTTGGGATTCCTTGGCTTCGGGCCCACTGCCCACAAATCAACTGGGTCACTGGCAACGTGCAGTTCACGTCCTCCTATTGCCTCCACCACTGCTTCCCACAGCCTGTGGATCTGGCCCTCGCCATACCCTGCCCGGACACGGACCCTGACACAGAAACCCCCCTGGCAGCCCCCCCCCCCGGAATACCATGAATTCCTGGATGTGTTTAGCAAGAAGGGGGAGGATGTGCTGCCGCCACTCCGTGCATATGACTGTCCAATAGAATTGCTTCCAGGGGCAGAGGTTCCTTTCGGACGGATATACCCACTTTCTGAGGTGGAGCTTGCAGCCCTCAAGGCGTATTTGGATGATAACCTGCAAAAGGGATTTATCCGGCCCTCTACTTCTCCTGCCGGGGCCGGAATCTTTTTCGTCAAGAAAAAGGACAAGTCCCTAAGACATTGCATTGACTACCGGGACCTCAATAAGATCACGGTCAAGAACCGTTACCCCTTACCCCTGGCCCCGGAACTGTTTCAGAGACTCGGTTCGGCCAAGGTCTTCTCAAAATTGGACCTCCGAGGGGCCTATAACCTCATCTGTATCAGAGAGGGGGACGAGTGGAAGACGGCCTTCTGAACCCGATTTGGCCACTACGAATATTTGGTCATGCCCTTTGGCCTATGCAACCCCCCGCCACTTTTCAACATCTGGTCAGTGACGTTTTCCGGGATTTCCTTGACATATTCGTAGTGGTCTACCTGGATGATATTTTAATATTTTCTTTGTCCCTGGAGGAGCACCGTAGTCATGTCAAGAGTGTACTGAGCCGCCTGCATCAGCACAGACTTTATGCCAAGGCTGAGAAGTGCGCTTTTGAATGCTCAAGCATCTCGTTCCTGGGCTTTATTCTGTCCACCTCTGGCATAACCATGGACCCCCAGAAGGTCTCTGCTATTGTGGACTGGCCGGCACCTACCAACAGGAAATCGGTGCAACGCTTTGTTAGCTTTGCCAACTGTTACAGGAAATTCATTAAGGGGTTCTCAGCCATCATCGCCCCCATTACCCAGCTTACAAAGCAGCACACACGCTTCCTGTGGACCTCTGAAGCTCAAGCCGCATTTCAGCAACTCAAAAAGCTTTTCAAAGCTGCACCAGTCCTCAACCATCCAGATCCTACCCTTCCGTACATCCTGGAAGTAGACGCATCCGAAACGGCGGTGGGAGCGGTACTTTCTCAGAGACAAAGGCCTAAGGCCGCTCTTCACCCCATTGCCTTCTTTTCGCAGAAGTTAACTCCCCCGAAAAGGAATTATGATGTGGGGGACAGAGAATTACTCGCCATCAAATCCGCCCTGCAGGAATGGCGGTATCTGCTAGAGGGAGCCGCACATCCAGTTCTTGTATTCACTGATCATAAGAACTTGGAATACCTATGCACAGCTAAAAGATTAAAGCCCCATCAGGCCCGTTGGGCCCTCTTCTTTTCTCGATTCCAACTCCACATCACATACAGGCCTGGGTAAAAAATGTGAAGCCGGACGCCCTCTCTAGGATGTTCCACAAAACAGGGGAATCTACTTTACCGGATACCATCCTCCCATCCTGGAGCTTCCTACTAACCCAAGAAAACCTCCTCTTCCAAGTCCGACGGTCCCTTACCGGATCGGCCATCCCTCAGGATCCCAGACTGACCCAGCATGATGGGCTGTGGTGGCTGGGCGCAAGAATCTTCGCCCCTGAATAACTGCGTCTAGCAGTCCTAGAATTGTGCCACGACCATAAGCTGGCGGGACATTTTAGTGGTCACAAAACAGCGGGGCTAGTGACACGTTCATTCTGGTGGCCTCGGGCTGACAAGGACTGTCGAGAATACGTGAAGGCCTGTCCCACCTGTGCCCATAACAAGGTCGACAAGACCAAGGCCTGGGGGCTGCTAAATCCTCTACCTGTCCCAGAGCACCCCTGGTTGCATGTGTCCATGGACTTTATTGTGGAGCTACCCCCATCTGCCGGATTCACCACCATCTTTGTGATAGTGGATCGACTTACTAAAATGGCTCACTTTGTTCCTATGAAGGGCACACCAATGGCCACCCAAACGGCTGAAGCTTTCATCAAGGAGGTTGTCCGCCTCCACAGAATCCCGGTCAACATCGTGTCGGATCGGGGAGTGCAGTTCACTTATCGGGTATGGAAAGCCCTTTGTTCCTTGTTAGGAATTGAACTGGCAGCCTCCTCTGCCTATCATCCCCAGACCAATGGCCAGACAGAAAGAACTAATCAAACGCTGGAACAGTATCTCAGGTACTATTCCTTGTTCTCCCAAGACGACTGGGTCTCTCTGCTCCCGGTAGCCAAGTTCGCCTACAACAACGCAGTCCACTCAGCCACTAACCAGTCACCGTTCTGGGTGAATCTCGGCTACCACCCCTCCTTCCTGCCTGACCTGGTACCAGAAAGTACTGTACCTGCTGTCCAAGACATGGCCAACTTCTTGGTGGAGAACAAAAAACTCTTGCGGGAGACATTATCCCGGTCCCAGGAATCTAGCAAGTGGACATTTGACAGGGGGAGACGAGGGGAGCTGGATTTGCTGAAACTGGCCTGTCCCTCCAAGAAATTGGGACCCAAGTTCATCGGCCCTTTTCTCATCAAGAGGAGAATTAACAAAGTGGTTTATGAGTTGAGCCCCCCTCCTCTCAAGATACACACTGTGTTTCATGTATCTCCGTTGAAACCGGTAGCCCTGGACCATTTCCCGAGAAGGAGATCAGCTCCTCCGGGACCCATTCTAACAGATGGTGAAGAGGAATTTGAGATCAAGGCAATCCTCAACTGCAGAGTGAGAGGGGATGTGACACAGTTCTTGATTAAGTGTAAGGGGTATGGACCTGAAGAGAACTCTTGGGTACCCGAAGAACACATCCATGCCAAGGAATGTATCAGGTCCTTTTGGAGGAGTCACCCTGAACTGAAGGCCCGGCTGGGCATCCGGAGGCTGCCCCTGGGGGGGGCAATGTTAGAGGAGATTCTGTTTTCCTGGATTTCATTGGCGCATCCGCAAGCGGCGCCAAACGGCTCTATTTCACCTGTGCACGTACTGCAGCAAGTGCTGTCTGATCTACAGCATGTGGTGTGTGTTCCTGAGCAACCTGTATCCTGATTTCTTGTTCCTGCGACCCGGCTAGCCTGACCTTGCTGATTTCTGCCTGCACCGACCCTCTACGACCACTCTCTTGCTTAACCCTTCTATACTTTTGCCTGCCTGCCTGTTGACATCCCTGCCTGAACCATCCCTGCCTGAACCATCCATCCGCCTGCTCCCTTTGTACTGCACCGCCAGCCTGTTTCACGACCCGGCCTGTACGACACTCTCCTCGTGCACGAGTGCACCAATGGACTCCTACCAACACCAGTGACCCAGTTCGACCCTCATGCCATCCTGCACTCCCGAGCCACCTGTCTACTCTACCAGCGGTTCCCGAGTCAGGGTAGTAAGGGAGGTTGCCCGCTGCATAAGTCAGACTCATCCACCAGGTACGTGACAGCGTGTGTACGTATGTGTTCACAGAGCGTGTGTGTACATATGCGTTCACAGAGCGTGTGTACGTATGTGTTCACAGAGCGTGTGTGTACGTATGTGTTCACAGAGCGTGTGTGTACGTATGTGTTCACAGAGCATGTGTGTATGTATGTGTTCACAGAGCGTGTGTGTTCACAAAGTGCGTATGTACGTATGTGTTCACAGAGCATGTGTACGTATGTGTTCACAGAGCGTGTGAGTATGTATGTGTTCACAGAGCGTGTGTGTACGTATGTGTTCACAGAGCGTGTGTTTCCGTATGTGTTCACAGAGTGCGTATGTACGTATGTGTTCACAGAGCGTGTGTGTGCGTATGTGTTCACAGAGTGCGTATGCACGTATGTGTTCACAGAGCGTGTGTACGTATGTGTTCACAGAGCGTGTGTGTACGTATGTGCTCACAGAGCGTGTGTGTAGGTATGTGTTCACAGAGCGTGTGTGTACGTATGTGTTCACAGAGCGTGTGTGTGTACATATGTGTTCACAGAGCGCGTGTGTACATATGTGTTCACAGAGCGTGTGTGTACATATGTGTTCACAGAGCGTGTGTGTACATATGTGTTCACAGAGCGTGTGTGTACGTATGTGTTCACAGAGTGTGTGCATGTACAGGTGTGTTCGCAGTGTGTATGTGTGTTTGTACACGTTTACAGAATGTGTGCGTGTATATGTACTGTTCCAGGCCTCTTATCATCCACAGCACTCAGCATATAAATGTGACAAGGACTGAGCAGGCCTCAAATATTAATTATCACAGTTCTCAGAACGTCTTTAGCATCAGTTCACAGTTTATGTGAGGTGATTGCATAAGTAACACTAAATAGAGGCCTCCTGTAATAAACACATTTACAGTATATGAAGAAGAGAGGAACTTTGTCCCATTCTGCTAATAACTATCACAGCAAGTGTCAGGGTAGGTGACAAGTGGAAGAAATCACCCCTAGTCTGCACTGAATTGAATAGCATAGTCATTATAAAACCTGGGCCTGGCAGGGAACAAGGAAAGAAGTGTTTTTTGAAAAACGTGATGCACTCGGGGTAGGGTTTGAATAGATGAAGAGTAAAACTTACATTTTCCCACATTTTAAATTTTAATATACCAGAAGGTATAAAATGTACATACTAAGCTTACCTACCTACAAATCATAATGTAAAAATTGGGAGGCAAACCTTTTGACTTCTCTCTTCCATCCTCTGGTACTTAGTTTTTAGCATATGTTCAGTACTGCAAACATAAATACTGTATGTAGCCAATCCATCTAATGTAGAACGTCAATGAAAATTTATTGTAGGTTTGGATAGAGTGGGGAGGGGTTAGAATGCTTACTTTTTATTTTTTTTTGCTGTCTGTGTTGGCATTGAGATGATCCATCCTCATCTACTATCCTACTGATCATTGTCACCTGAGCAAAAACTGAGGAGGAATCCGAAATGTCACCAGAACATGAAGAGAGAAGGTACCTTCAAATGGGGACATTAGTTCCCGGTGACAAAGGTGGCATGTCCACTCCACTTACTTTCTGCCATATCATGGGAAGTGAAAAAATCTCCCCAGGAGGCGACACAAACATAAAGAAAAAAATAAAGAAAATATAATATATAATATACATAAAGAGATATGTCCAAAGCTTAAGGGTCCTTTCACCCCAACGGAGCCCATTTTGACGGGCTCTGCTGCTCAGCGGGGATCCGTCCGTTTATCCCCGCTGAGCCGGCGGATGACAGGACAGACTCTGCACTCCGCGCAGAGACTGTCCTGTCACAGCTCCATTCTCCTCTATGGAGGATCGGATGAACATGGACCACCTGTCCGTGTTCATCTGATCCGGTCTGCCAGACGGATGGAAAATAGGGTTTCCATCCGTCTGTTTTTGGTGGATCGGAGCGGATCGGGGGTCAGCAGACATGTCACCGCTGACATCCGAGAAAACTGACAGGTGGACCCGAATGATCCGCCCGTGTGAAAGGGGCCTTAGGCTCCTTACACACGGGTGTTCCAATCAGGTCAGTTTTTCAGGCGGACCTGATCAGATGCTCCATTCAGCCCTATGGAGCGGCGGATGTCAGCAGTGACATGTCCACTGAAATCCGGCGATATCCGATCCGATCCGGTCCGTGAAATCCAGATGGATGGAAACCCTATTTTCCATCCATCTGGAGAATCCAATCGGATAGAATCAGATGGAAATGGACAGGCGGTCCGTTTTCATCCGATCTCCATAGAGGACAGCAGGGCTTTCACAGGTCCATCTCCGCACAGTGAGCAGAGACGGATCTGTCATCTGCCGGCTCAGCGAGGATCAGCGGATTGATCCCTGCTGAGCAAAGTGGAGTCTGTACAAGGACAAGCCCGTGTGAAAGGACCCTTAAAAATGTTTTGGCTGTAGGTGATCTACCTTGTGCACCTGTGTAGAACTGTTTCACTTTTTTCATTTCAAGACTATATATATTATCTGAGTATTAAAAATTCAACACAAAGTTACTGATAACATATTTGGAGACATCCACTTGTGCATTGTAGTTTTCATTTACTCATTTTACCACTGTGACAATTAATAATATCTGTTTTGGTTTCTTTAGATAATTACATCAATAGCATAAATAACTCATCATTGTCATTTTTAAATTACAAATTGCTTATTCCTCTCCTAGCTACCAGAATGTCAGGCAGTATAAGCAACATCTTTACTAAACAGCTACTGCAAAAGTTATGTGATTAAAGGGAAAGTCTGTTGACACATTTTTTTAACTTACATTTAGATAATAGTGACAATAACGCACAATTTGCTGAACTGGTAAGCAAAATGCATCACATGTACAATATATTTTACAAAATATATTGTAAAAAGATTATTTGCTACAATCTGACACTATTTCTATATCCATACCTAAAATAAATTCACCTTATAAAATTATTCTCCAATTAAATCATTCTCCATTTTGTTTTATTGGACTACTAAATCCATGTGGATAAAACCCAAACTTAAAAAGTAAAATCATTTGTTAGTTTCAAGTTAGGCAATAACTAAGTTTCAATAAACAAGAGCATTTCCAGAAAAATACATCCAATTAATTTTATGCAACATAAGATAAAAAGCTCACACTAAAATATCCGACTGCTGCAGTTTTTAAAATGGTCAAAAAACAGCCCAAAAAAATATGAATTTCAGCATGCAGTATCTTCGCAACCACACGAGCAATCAGCACAAAACCTGGCACGTTGTGAGACAAGAAGACTCTCACTGTGAAAACCAAATATATACAAATGAGAGGAAAAACTTGTTGATGTTTATAAAAAGCTAAAATACGGTTTATGGCTAGGAAGGCCAGAACAGATGGAAGATGAAGATTTATGAATGCATTTTGAATAATGTAGTTAAATACTAAAAAGTATCTGTGCGAGGTCTTATACACTGGACAAAGGGGTGTTTCTGCCTTTGAATAAGATTATTGTCATACTTTGTGAAATAGAAGAAAATTCAAGCTTCTCATAGAGGCACTAAGTGCCCGTTCACACAGGGGCGACTTGTGCTCGACTTGTGTCACCCCAAGTCGCTTGACATCTTAAATCCCATTGAAGTGAATGGGAGCCATCTTAATGTACACTACTAAAGTCGCTCCGACTTCAAAAAAGTTTCCTGTACGACTTCAAGTCAACTTGTGCCCATAGAATTCAATGGAAGTCACCTCCAAGTCGGATCCCCCATCTATATTGAAGAATTTTTGAGGGCAACCCGCCTCCCTCCCATCTCTGATTGGCCACAGGCAAAGTCGCCTGGAATGGAGTCGCGTTGTAAGTCGCCCAAAGTCTCACTGAAGTCGCGTTAAAAAACGCCTAGTTGGATCGCCCCGTGTGAATGCAGCCTAAGACCGCATACAAACTATACAACTTTTGTTGTCTGATTTCCTTTAGATTTACCAAAACCATGTAGTGCAAGGGCCTGCCTGATTGCATACAAATTGAAACTCTTAGACCCCTTTCACACCAAGGCGATTTTGCGCTAAAAATAGTGACTAAGCCCCCCAGTTCACCCCAGTGTGAAAGCCCGAGTGCTTTCACACTGGGGCAGTGCGCTTGCGGGACACTAAAAAAAGTCCTGCAAGCCACATCGTTGTAGGAGTGTATTCACCGCTCCTATACCGCCCCTGCCCATTGAAAACAATGGGGCAGCACTCCCGATGCGCAGAACACCATTTCGGTAGCGCCACTAACGCCACTTTTAACCCCTGTTTAACCCCTTGTGGGGGGTTAAAAAAAGTGCACCGCCGCCGCCCAAATAGTGGCGACATAGCGCCGCTATAAGGAGCTGTAAAGTGCTGCAAATTAGCCGCTCGGTCGGCCCCGGTGTGAAAGGGGTCTTAAGGTTTGACCTCCTATTATATGGTTTTGGTAAATCTAAAGGAAAAAAAAAAACAAAAGAAAATTGGATAGTGGGTATCCAGCTTTAAAGCGGTCTAAGTGGAGGCTGGAGCTTCTCTAGCGCACATAGCATATACAATGCAGGAGATAGCGGGTATGGGTGTAAATTCATTGTCCCTTCTATCCACTGCATTCTGAAGATTATTGTAGAAGGTTATCCTTCTCAGGGTCAGGTTGAAGGACACTATATGAGACCTGTCCTTAGAAACAACCAGAATTCTGCATTCCATATCATTCTGCTACAGCCAGGTAGAACCTTCACAGTTGTCTGCCAGAAATTCATAAGAACCAGCTCCAACTGTGCAATCACATTAATACTTCAGAGTTCGTTTAACACAATACAAAGAGCAGTGATGTGAAGTACGCTATAAGAAGCAAGCAGAAATCAGATATCACTGCCAAATAGCTCTGGGACTCAAAAAATAGCCACCACCACTCAGTGAGTAAAGAGTAAAGAGTCAGGCACAAAACAAATAAATATTATTATTATTATACAGGATTGATATAGCACCAACAGTTTGCACAGCACTTTAATACATGAGGGCAGACAGTACAGTTACAAAAAATCCAATACTGGAGGAATCAGAGGGTCCTGCTCATTAGAGATTACTGTCTAAAAGGTGGGGTCAAATGATACAAAAGGTAAGAACTATGGGTGATGAGCTGATGGAGTAAATATAAGTACAGTTGTTAGGGCTTCTCTGAAGTAGGAGATTGTCAGACAGATTGGGGTACAGAGTTCCATTTGATGGGAGAGTCTCGGGAGGCGAGCAGGAGGTGACAAGGGAACGGAAGAGCATGAGGTCTTGGGAGGAACGTAGAGATTTGGTTGGTATTTTGAATATTAGTATTAAATGAACTCTAGACTGATATAAAGACACAAATGAAATCAGCAATCATTAATACATCACTGCAGGTATTTTTCACATTCAACCAAGCAGTGAAAGTATCTAAATTTGAGCCTGCAAACTTCTTGCAGCTAGAGTGTGAGAGGAAGGAGCAGTACAAGGAGCCAATCAGTTCATGTGCTGACAGGGAGCATGCTGATAAGAGGAGAAGCAGAGTAGAGAGATGGGCTCATCACTGTGCTGCTTCTTCATTCACTGTCCAGTCACAGGCTGAGGCGGATCCAGGACAACCTGGTCTCAGAGGAAGGAGAATGATGCTGCCTATCAGGCTGAAGACATCAAGCAGTGGAAAAAATACAATAGGGGAAATCTCTGGATTGAAGGTGAATATTGCGACAAAAGCCAATCTTGTTATTTTTTTTTTTATCTTCTGGGTTAATGGATTTTATAATATTTTAGGAGTCCTATATTAAACATATACGTATAGAGCTTGTTTATACTTGTGTCTCTCTGAATAGCAGTCTGTATTGTCCAGAGCATTGCAGGTGCGACTGACAGGCATTTAGGAGGCGATACTGCTACCTCCCGAATTCCTAAATACCTGTTGTTTTTTTACAGCTGAGCAGGCTGTTTTATTGGGAATATTGTGCCATACACAAAGGAATTTGAAAGAGAAGTGTAGGTTTCCTAAAAAAAAAAAAAAATTATATTCACCTAGATGGATGCAGCATCAATCTGGTGCTGCATCTGTCCCCGGCCACCTCTGCACTAAGAACTGAGCGATCAACCACAGCTCACAAGGTATAAATCAGAAAGCTGAGATATAAAGTAGCGCTACTTCATAACTCAGCTTTCTGATTTATACCTTGTGTGTTGATTTATTCATTTCTATAGTAGCAGCTTTTGGTCCTCTGACCTTTGAGTGTTTAATGCATTATACACCTTTGGCGCAGGTTTGAGATCCTTTGTGTTGATTGTGTGCGATCAAGCACAGCTGATTGCAAAGTTCTCCCCTCTGCTCTGAGAGAGGTAACAGTCAGCGGCTCTTGGTTCTGCCCCTCCAGTGCTCAATGGAGTGCTGGGCTGTGCAGGGGGCAGGAGCTGCTGGCTCAGGCTCACAGTGGCATGCTGAGAGGCTAAGATAGCTACTGGTTCAGATATCTGGGTAGATCCAGACTGTAAAGTTGGGATCAATCCACAGCCTAGACCACCTGAGTGACATCAACTGACAGCGGACTTTAGTCCGCTGTTAGCTGAATGGGTCACAGGAGTGCAGAACGAACTACACTCCTGTGATCCATAAGAGAAATAGGGCCTTAATAGCTTTGGCCATAATTCTCCTTTAAAGTTATTTGTTTCTCAGTAAAGAATGTAGCAATGAAAAAGTGTCAAAAGGTGTTCCCATTAGGTTATAATTATCACTGCCTGGTGTTCCCTAGACATGATCTGGATAACATGGAAAAGTGTGGACTGTGACTGCAGGAAATCTGTATTGAATGTAAACAATACCAGGACTTACAATGCACAGCCTTCCACTGAACCAGGTGACTTAATTTCCACTATACATTCCTCATGCAGAGTAGATTTGCAGAATGGTTTACACTTAGTCTAAATGAAATCAACTGACCACAATCCATAACATATCAGAAGCGGAATGCTTGAGATCACTGCAGAGGATAGTCTGTATCAATTTCTACAAGAGAGAGGTCATGCAATATTAAAAGGCATTTCCAGCCACCTTCTTCAAAGGGGACAGATAATCCTTAATAACGTCTGCAAGTAATTATTCTCCCAACTACGCCTGATGTTTGGTTTGCAGGCAGGTGATGATAATGTGTTATCCAACAGGACAGACATAATAAAAGTAGGATGATAGCTGTATTGGCAAACAGAAGTGAAAGGTATTCACGACTCTGAACATACCATTTTATTAGAAAATGATTGTGAAGACCAGAATTGTGATTCCAGGTGATTATTACGGAAAGATCCTTTTATATATGCAAAACGGACCATAAAAAAGTGATGCTAGGATTTCTATATCAGTGGAGAAAAAGAAAACATGAAATGACCTTGGCATTCAATGCCATTGTTTCTTTCATTTTTAAATCTGTACCTTTTAGGCCTCATACACACGGGCGTTTGCAGAAAAATAAGCAAAACGCCGGGCCTGACGTCAGGGGAAAAAACTGACGTTTTGCTTGGCGTTTTGCATTGACGTCAATGTGACTATATCTTTAGGATCGTAGTGAAAAAATACCAGGCAAAACGTATATATTTTCCTAGAAAGGCATTATTAGTGGACCTTAGTGTTAAGACCAGAAGTGTTAGTAAAAGATTATTTTACCATACAAGTCTCAGCACTTATGGAAAGTGAAGACAAACGGTTATGTCGATAGTAGGATGAAAATAATACAGACAGGACAACCTATTGTGTAATAGTAGTGGACGGACGTTTGGTTTGTAGTCCGCATCAACCCTCTTATTAATGAACGTCTGCAATAATTCCTAATAGACAGGGGAAACTTCTTCCACCGACCTTTACGGAAAATTATAACGTACTG
>BLSH010438291.1:120440-139350 GCA_018402905.1 Glandirana rugosa | reverse complement strand
TGTACCCCATACTCATTTACATAGGGTGGGGGCCCGGCATCTGGGGGCCCCCTTGTTAAAGGGGGCTTCCAGATTCCGATAAGCCCCCGCCCGCAGACCCCGACAACCAACGGCCAGGGTTGTCGGGAAGAGGCTCTTGTCCCCATCAACATGGGGACAAGGTGCTTTGGGGTGGGGGGCGCAGTGCCCCCCTGCCCCAAAGCACCCATACTCCCAATGTTGAGGGCATGCGGCCTGGTACGGTCCAGGAGGGGGGGGGCCGCTTGCTCGTCCCCACCCCCTTTCCTGGCCTGCCAGGCTGCGTGCTCGGATAAGGGTCTGGTATGGATTTTGGGGGCACCCTACGCCGTTTTTTTTCGGCGTGGGGGGCTCCTCTCAAAATCCCTGCCAGATCGAAGAGCCTGGTATGCTCTGGGGGGGGGAAACCCACGCAAATTTTTTTGCGGGGGTTCCCCTTTAAGACACGGCACACAAGTCGCGCCGCAAGTCGGATCGCCGCGATCCGACTTCTGGTGCGGCTTCTATTCAAATCAATGGGCTCCCATAGGGAACCATTGATTTTGAATAGAACGCCTGACGAGGCTTAACGCTGTGTATACAACGTTAAGCAACGTTATTGAGCGTTTTGCCGGCCCGGCGTCAAGAAACGCCATGACGCTGCAGCTTCAGAACGCACTGGTCCCGCGTTCTAGCTACAGCTCACTAACGCCGACGCCCTCTACTGCCCACAAACGCCGGCGTTTTTAGAGGGCCATTGAATAACATGGAGAGCCTCAAAAAAACGCCTACAAACGCCGGCGGCCAAAACGCCCGTGTGTATGAGGCCTTAAGGTACATAAAGGGTTAGTTCACCTTTACCAAAAAAAAAAGCCTATGCAGATAAGGGGCTTCCGTAGATAAAAACTGTGCAGCTCTGATTAAAGTTGCATAATGCCCTTACTATAGGTGTAGGCCACGTACATACATACTGAAGCCTGACTGGAATACTCCCGGGATGTTGTTAGTATGTTGGTAAGTGAGGCCTAGTGGTTATTGCTCCCCTCCACCATCACAGGAGTGAATTCTCAAATGCTGAGCTCAGAGCGACTGCATCAGAGGAGAGAGAGAGCATGTGAGGGAGTGTGAATAAGAGAAATGGCTTACTCCTGTGATGGTGGAGGTGAGCAGTAATGACTAGGCCTCACTTAACAATATCCTGGGAGTATTCCAGTCATAGGCAGTTCTTTTGTAAAGATGAACTAACCCTTTAAATTGCAGTTAATAATCTGATCAACTGTTATACCCCAGAAAATCACAGCTACATTTTCTTCGTAAACCACTGGTCTACTAAGGTATGTCTATAAATGTCCTGGGAATCAAGGTGTTAAAACAAGCTCATGGCTGTTACTGTTTTGGCTTTTATGTTAAAGTCATCCAGGTGGCCATAATATTGGCTGTAACAGAGGGCAGGGAAACATTAGGATTCCGATAGACCCCTGATGTCTCCATAAAGAGAACCTGTCACTTGTCAATGATATCACATAGGGTTCTTGATAGCAATAAAGTTAAAGGGTTAGTTCAACTTAAAAAAAACCTACCTATGCAAACAAGGGATGTTTGTAGATAGAAACAAACTGCAGCTCTGACTGAAGTTGAAAAATACCCTTGCTATAGGTGTAGGCCATTTAAAAACCTCATGAAGCCTGAGTGGAATACTCCCAGCCCATTGCTAGGAGTTTGTAAGTGAGGCCTAGTCGCTACTGCTCACCTCCACAATCACAGTCATGACCTTTTTCTATGATTCCAAACCCCTCACATGCGCGTTCTCTCCCTGATGCAGTTTGTTTGAGCTCCCTCCGGTGATGATGATGGACAGCAGTAATGACTAAACCTCCCTTAGCAATGTTCTAGAAACGCTCAGGGACATTCCAGTCAGGCTTCATGAGGTACTGTACATAAATGGCCTACACATATAGCAAAGGCATTATTCAACTTTAGTCAGAGCTGCACAGTTTGTTCTCTAATCTACAGACGCCTCTTTTCTGCATAAAAGTGAACTAACCCTTGAAATAAAATAAACTGTTTAAAAAAAATGTAAATTATAATTAAATAAATAAATTTACCAAGAAAAAAGCAACCATGTCACCCTGCACACACGCAAATGAAACTGTGTGCATAGGGTGTGCACGTGTATGCAGATACTGTAGCAACTGTGCAACACATATTAGGTATTCCCGTAAATGTCATAGTGAAAGCAATAATTATAGAAGACCTGTAAAGGCTTTAAAGCGTTGCTTATGGATAATTTTGGGTACAGCCGTTTCTCGCGTACAATTTTAAGGCTTGATATGTCTGATGTCTATTTACTCTACATAATCCCATATCTTATATTTTACCACAAATTGAGTTTTTGTTTGTGTGCACTAAAATTTGTTTTACTGTACTTTTTCTGAAAAAGCAGATTTGTACAGTTGCTCAAATATTTTCTTCACTTTCTATCCTACAGACACAACAGGAAGTAAGATGAAATCTTTTGGAGGTGAGGGAAATCTCTCAGTCTCTCAAACAGTTGTCACCAGAACAAGTGTCAATATTGAAAGATTTCCCCTCTACAGTATTCCTGTTCTGGGGACAGCTCAAAATTTTGATTTCCTGTTATTTCCAATGACAACGGTCACCAGGACAAATAGACAGGGTGAATCCCCCTAGCCAAATCAAAAAAAAAGTTCCAACCTTTCATATCTAAAAATAAAAAGTTTTGATTATATATACATTATATCTATAAACTGAAATTTTGTCTTTAGGATAAATTGACATGAATGTGAAAAGGGGACAGTTGGGATGGAGCCCACATGATAGATATTTCTCTGCATCTAAACCCCTTTTAAGTTTTATTAAAGAGAACTGTACTTGGTGGGAATCACACACTTGCTTCTTATATTTCTCAGGGACACAGGATGATATTTTTGCCTCTGATGCATTCGTTACAGAAGCAAAGGAACAAAGGTCCAGCAATGACAATGGAATCTCCTGCAATGTCCATGGTCTGTGAAATTGAAGCTCAAGGGTGCTTGAAAAATAAGAAGCTGGCATTCGCAAAAAAAAACCTAAAAAAAATGAATTTGCCTGAACTTACCCTTCGACCCAAAGATAAAAACTTTTAATTCCTCTAAGATGGAAAATGCAAGGCTAAGCAAATGCCACTCTTCCAATCGCTAGGAAAGCATACATGGGCGTTATTTAAGTGCTATAATTTCTTCCTCAAAAGTCGTAAAGGGTTTTCGAATATGTTATTTAAACTCACTGACACATATTAAAAGCAGATTATATTATCACATAATATACAAGTTAGAGTTATCATCATTATATTATAGGTAAAGATGCTAATATAGGGTTCCGCAGTTCCACAATATGATGACACAGTAAAACAAGCATAAATACCTTTTTACCTATATTCAGTCAAAGTATTAACATACAAGCAAGTGCTCTTGTGCTGTCAACAAAAATTAACATCTGCCAGACATTTTATACTTAAAAAAACACCATCTAAGACAAGCACAAGGAGGTGTCTGCTATTACCTCTTTTTTTTTAACTAGAAATCCTCTTCTGTGTTTTCACTTGACTTTGGTTTGACTAAGCCTGATCTCAACAACTTTGACGCTAACGCTAGCCATGCGTGTTTAGGTTTCTCTTGTTCAGCCAACAGGAAAATCAGTAGATTTCTCAATCCACATTAACAGCATGGATGGAGGAATCTGCATTGCCAGCTATTGCATTACCCGAACATTTACCACATACAGTAATGAGCTGAAATTCCAGCCACGTCCTGAATCCTGCAGCCAAACAACACCCTCTTATCCCCTATCCGACAGGTATACCTTTGTAGATGCTTTTACTAAAAACACGTTTATATTGCCGTTTATGGAGATAATGCCCCTTGAGTGACGCATTTCGTCACTTCCGCAGCCCTGTGATCAAGTTGGAAGTGACAAAACGCATCAGTGTCGTGGCCACACGGCGACCCGAGGCGAATCAGTGTACCGGTGGCTAGGACGCTTAGGTGTTGGAGGAGAGGAGCGTTGGATGGCCGGGCGGTAGGAGGCTTGTCTAAATGAAACTGGCGATTGCAATATGGTTTTAATGTAAGCGCATTTTGTGTTGGCAATAAACTGCTTTGTTTAAAGAGATACACTATGAGGGTTTTCTCTGCTTGTCTCCCATTACTGCCATAATTGGAGAGCAGCAAATCCTTGTGGTGTGGGTCCTCAAAGACGGATTTGGGATGAGATCCCTTTGCTGACTGACAGGCTGTTATTATCTTAAGTTCTGGTGAGCCCCCAATGTGTGCACTTGCATGCAGTGACCAGTGGTGAAGGATGAAGTTTTGAAGCATTGAAGCTGTCTATTTGAAAAGGACTTTATTTTTTGCACTTTATATATATATATATATATATATATATCTTTTGCACTATTGTGTTTATAATTTTTGCACTAACACTTTTTTGCACGAGTTACTTTGCACAAGAACTATTCACATAGGATTAATAATTTGATTCTAGCGCTGCTTTTACTATCATGAATTTTAGTAAATTTTTACTTTGCAAACTTTAGTATTAGTTCTTGTCATTGTTAAAATAAAGGGGGGGAAAAGGAGGTGTTAGTGTCCCCTTGACATGATTAAATTTTGCTTTAATCTGATTTTAGGTCTATTAAAACGTTTTAAAAACAGTGCCATACACACAGGGCCGCTAATAAAGCAGTACAGCCAGCCCTTTTGTACCAGGCCCCATCAGTTCAAGTGGGGGGCCAACAGGAGGGATGGCTGTACTGCCTTGTAACTCTTGTGTATCCTCCTGCAGCGCTACCGACTTTCTCGCCCCAGCTGCTCTGCAGGGGGATCAGTTCTACAAACGTGTAAACTGTCCTGATTGGCCTCTGCCTTTACCTCTGAGTCTTCAGTGTTATCTCTTTCCAGGATGAAAGACCAAGGGATGAAGAAGTTCTCTGCCTGCTCTACCTCTGAGGCTCTGCTCCTCCGCCCTCCACACTGGCTGCAGGGCTTGGGTGAGTGTGGGGGGGGGGAGTGAAGCTGCAGAAAGTTCAGGATTCAGAGAGGGTGAATGTGCCTGGAGCCAGCCTAGAACTGCAGATAGACACTGCCACTGTAGTGCTGGAGTGAGGGGCCAGTGAATACACCTCTCCCTCCAGCTGACAGACATCTCTGCCCAGCCATTTCTGCATGCCGCCCCTAAGGCCCTATACACTTCACGTAGCGGGAACGCGCCATCCTGCTCGCATATTTTTTTTTTCCTATTGCTTGTTTCTCGTACATAGGGCAGCACATTCAAGTTCTATGTATGACAAATGCACCATAGAAGCTCTAGAACCTTTTTAGGCGTGCACTTTGCAAGTTTGCCACATGACAAAACGCAGGTCTGCTAACTGCATTTGGGGTGCCATTTACAATTAATGGCACCACAAGCATTATGCAAGTTTACAGTTCATTTCTGAAATGCACTCCACAATGTGCATTTTCTGTGCACTTTGTCACACATTCAGGAAATGCCAAACGTGAATGCGGCCTAAGGGCTCTTTCACATAAGCAGCTGAGCCAAATCCTAACAATGCAGTTAGGCAGGGCTGTATACATGGCTTGGCTGTGATGCTTTAGTTCACAGCTGCGGCATTTTTAATGCTGGCTGCAGAGTTTGACAGGCAGCACCACCTATCAAACTCCAATGGGGCTGCTGGGGAACTGCAAGCCAAACACTTTGCTCACAGTTGCAGTGCAGTCTTACAATGTAAGCACAAATGTAAAATAAAAAGTGTCAGGAGGCAGCGTTAACGAGGGTATCATTTGTGCCATGACTGCAAAGCATAGCATCGCAACAATGGCATTAAAGCAAAAATATAATTTGATATTTTCAGGAGGGGCCTGTCAAGTAGGCTGTATGGGGCCCCATGATTTTTAACAGAAGCCCTGCATACATCTTACTAATAAGAACACACACAGTAGCGGTGTATTTCAGCTCCACTTTGTACTATTATTGTTCCAAGGACACGGACTACAGTTGACTAAAACATAACTTTGGGGAATACTTAGCTGCCAGACTCCATTAACAATGTCCAACTGTACTTTGGAGGCTGCCATGCCTATTATAATGATTTTAAGCAAAAGTAAAGCAAAATCTGCTTCAAAATCTTTTAATGTTAGGATGTTGTTGTCTAGTGCAAATTCCAGCCACGATGCCTGAGAGGACAAGGGCTGTTCAGCATCTCCTGTCCGATCTCACAGTGCTTTGGCTGACAGGGGAGGGGAAGGGGGGAGGTGCAGTGAGGAGGGGGAAAGATCCCCGTTCAATGCGGAACCCATCTCCGAATTAGATGCGTTCCCATTGAACAAAATGGGGCTGCAATTCGCACCGCATTGCACCGAAAAGGCATACATTTTCTGTGCAATGCGGAGTGCGAATGCACCACACAGATGTAAAATGGACACATTGAAAACAACATGCTTTCAAGTGTCCTGCGAATTACGCCACATCCAATTTGTATAGGTGTGAACCCAGCCTCAAGGTCCAACAACAGACACTGAAAGGGTTACCACCACTTCCTCCATGCTATTTTTCTTTATATACCCAATGAGCTGATATGCCTATATACATCAGACAGTGGTAATTGTTTGGAAAATAATACAGTCTAGGAAACAGCTTTCTACTCATTTATATACATCAAGTGTTATTGTGAACATCAGCCTACTAGCGTACTAAAGCAAGTTTCAGACAAACAGCTAAACACACAGTTTAAACACTAATGTGTAAATTGTCTGTTCTGCCCCAAGATCCATAATTCTGTTCAACCAGTCCTGTGATCCAGACACCTCAATAACTTTGCTATTCACTGCATTTGACTCCTATCACCAAGCTCCCATTGTTAGACTGAAAGCACTATCCAGGGTAATATGGTCTGGTGCTATCACAGTGGCACCCCATCTTTTCCCAGTTCTGTTGTGCAGAGTACTCAGGTACTTTACATCTGCCTAGATTTCAACTTTACGTAATCTAAAAATGGACAGAAAGGTTACAACCTGATTATACAATTTCCTTTAGATTTACCAAAACGGCCCAGTGCAACAGCATACTTAAAACAATGTGTTCAGCTTAGATCATTCCCTTTTAATCTTTTTACCATAGGGGAACCCTTGAAATAATTTTCAGGTCTCTGGGAACCCCTTTGAATAATGGTTATATCTACAGCTCTCAGTACAATACCCAAGCCATATTGATGGTCCATAATAATCATGTCATGTTACACTGGAGATCAGTGTAGTTCCCCCATACTCTGGAGGTCAGTGAGAAGAATGCTCCTTACATGAGAAGAATTCTCCTTATATTGGTGGTTAATAGGCTAAATGCCCCCCTTACAGACTGTTAACAGGATCACTGGTGCCAGTGGTTACCTGAGTGAGAAACAAGAAAAGTTCTACTTGTCAAAATGTCAGTGGATCAGCAGAGTACTATCAGGCAGGACATCAATATACCACTGCTTACTACTCAAGAAAGACCAAGAGGGTCTTGGTGCATGTGCAGCTCACGGTGCATACTCAGCATGGCGCAGCAGATCCAGCATTGTCCTGCCGAGATCCTCTTCTCTTCTGCCCCCCTCTCAGTCCTACTCCGTCGTCTAATTGCATGATGCCATCAGGAAGCTACCGGCTCGTCTAGGTTCAGCTGGTGGCTCTCCCGATAATGAGCCGCTAGGCCCACTTTCCTCCTCCTTTCTCATTGAAGGACCATACCTCCTGGGATATGTTACATACATATCCCAGGCGGCATAGCGGGCAAAGTTCATGTCATTCACCTAGGCAAGTGACATGCATGAGGAGTGGGACAGAGCTTTTTAATAATAAAAAAAAAGTAAATAAATTAAAAAAAAGCCCTGTTTGCACAGCGCAGGGGTGGAGAGGAGGCAACATAAAATTGAGGGTGTATATCCGCTTGAGGCTAGCCATAGATAATTAATTTGTTTTCCTTAAGCCAGCATACTTAGAGGAAAAAAAAAACAAATAGATTCCTCCATCCACACAAGCAAGGAGATTGTATGCTGACTGCGGGACTCCCCACTGTCAGAACACACTGATCAGCAGCTGCAGCCACTGATCGACAAAAGTTTTCCAACATTCCCATTTGGCAGAAGTCAATCTAATGATGGACTTCTGATGAACAGGCACAGCTACATAAAGATCGAAATTCAGCCAATCCCTGCTGAACCAGCTGCATTTCAATCCATCTAATGACAGCTTTAGTCTGGTGTTAAAGCTGAACTAAAGTGCAAATTACCAAAAATACCTCCACTCCAGTGATGCGATGTCTGAGAACACCCTTGCTGGCACTGACATCTTCTCTCCAGCCTTTTTCGGGTCCAGGGTTTTCATCCATCTTGATTTGCCAGCGGAGAATGACATAACACATAGGAGTTCAGTTATTCCAGTAACAAGGCATGCTGACAAAGTACTATGCACGGGCAGCTCAGTGTAATTCTAAAGAAGATTTAGAACAAGTAGGTAAGTTTGTTTTACTGAAGAAGAGCTGTAGTATGTTTCTTCTGCATAAAAAAGCATGCCTGCTCACAAATTTTATTTTTTCACTTTAGTACCACGTAAAGCTTTGTGAATTGAGACTATAGTGTACTTTGTGTACTATGTTTCTCTTGTTTTTCTAACATGGAAAATATTAGATTTGGCTCTCTCTGTCTGCCTATCTGCAATACTTGTCTAAGGTCTCTCCCAGGTGGAAGACAAATCAACTGTGCCCCCAAACCAAATAGCAACACACGTTTGCTGGTGTGGCAAATCTCTGACACCTCACTATGTATGCAAACTCTGTGTAAGGTGAAAGTAACCTATAAATAAAGCATAATGTTATCTGCGGGTTGGCATATAGTTACACAGAATTCTTGTTGCCTATAACATATTAAAACATGCATACAATATGTATAGCATACACAAGTATACAGGCAATAACATAAATCATACTGGCTTCTGTTAGTACAGATGAAGTGTCTGTTTCAGTATTAACAGCAGCCACCTAGATTCATCTAAATGAGCAATTAAGAAGGTGTGAAATGGTGGTCATTATCACACTAAAGTGAAATGGTTTCTTTGCACTTTTGACAAAATCAATGTGGTTATTGTGCTTTGTCAGAACAGGGATGCTCAAACTTTTGAAGAGCAAGGGCCACTTAAGTGATTTAGTAATCTGTCGTGGGCCACATGGAATTATGGGGTTTTACCACCCCAGCAAATGTAAACAAGCCCTTACTGTCCTGAGCCCCCTACAACGCTACTTTCGCACTGATGCACTGTGGCTTACCAGCACTGTGGGTGCAGTGCAGTGCAGCTGTGGCTTTCCTGTGGGTTAGCTGCACTTTGACATAGACATCTATTACATCTTGCGGGTGTGGTGCACTTTCTAACAGCGCAGCAAACCCGCAGACTAAAATAGAAGTCTAGGGCTCAGTGCAGCTAACCTGCAGGTGCACTACGCTGCACCTGTGGATCAGTGTGAAAGCAGCCTAATATCCCTTTTTTATAAGTGCTAATATGCCCATTGCAAAAGTGCAGTGTATACACTGACCTTTTCCTCCTCCAGCTTCTGCTGGCATCGCTCTCCAGGCTGCTAGAAGGGATCCAGGCAAAGTGCAATTGGTATCACTCCTCCTGGGACAGGAGACGGAGCTACAAAGGAAGCATCGGCTTATGTGGCTCCTGTTCCCTCCACGGCACCTGCTCTCTCCACTGCTGGCACCGGCTCCATGCACCCTGATGCTCTGGGATGGTGAGTCGGCAGACCATTGATCATGATCTGGGCTTGCTGACCCACCATCCAATAGCATGGGAATACGCTTCCTTGCAAACAATACAAAAACACTGAACAGTTCCCAAGTGAGAGAACCACATTGGAAGTTGTTCCATGATACTGGCATGATCTAGTAGTCCATCTTCCTGTGCACCTTGTTGGCCTGGAACACTTGGTTTTCATGTGGGCTGCTTTTATTTATTGCTTAGAATAAACTGTGACTTCTTACTTTTTGTTGACAATTTGGGCTTGTGGTTATTTTTCAACAATTTTGTTTAAGTGACTTTTATGTGCTTCCCTGGTTTGAGGTCACGGGTCTCATCAGAGAGCTCCGAGGGCCACATGTTTAGCACCCCTGAGTTAGAATTATCAATTACATGACCATAAATTGCAGTAATCAATATACTTCCTTCAGTGTGACTATACTGCACAGTACTGAATATTTGAAGTTACCAACATTGGGGGCTGACCCTTCCCCATAGTATATAGGCAATCCCAGTGAACTGATGTCTTCTGTTTTATGCAGGTGTCAATGTCCTTTAAGTGTCATGTTATCAGGGTGCCTGACATAGGAAGAATGACGATTGTTCACACCGTCCTTATGTCAGACAGGCCCATGCTTTTATATTCCCAACAGTAAAAACTTTCATGGGGTATTGAGAGGATCCACAGAGCCACAAGGTGGTACTAGAAAGATAAAACGATGGAAGAGTCTATAAGCCACTATTCATACCTGAGTGATTTGGGTCTGTTTCCAGAAGTGCTTCAACGATTGACACCAGATTTCCATGTTATTCTATTGTGTCCATTCACATAAGAGCAATATGCTGTTGCTTAACACTCAGGAGCTTATTTGGGCATGATTACGTGTTCTTGGCACCAATGTAGTTCAATGGGAATAGTAGTGTAAGGAACAGCGGTGACCTAAATTCTTAAAGTGCAATTTTAGAAATCATCAAACTAATATACAAAGTGTTATGAGTACTAAAGTGACATGTGCCTAATACAATGTGCTATAAAAACTTATTACATAGCATACAAAAAAAAAAGAAAAGGAAAAAGGGTGTCACCACCTATTGGGGACACTCCAATGGAAAAAAATATATATTTATGCCAAAGTGAACTTTGTGCAAATTATAGGTCTCTATTAAAGTGCTTAGTGCTCCTGTGCTCAATGCACAAGTGACTTTAGTGAATCCACTCCGTAGGTATATCAAACTCACCAGAAGTGTTGGACCCACCTACCATACGGGAAACTGGGTAAAAACAGCCTGTAGGTCTCTTTGGGGGGACCTCTCCCACTACCGTGGTCTCAGTTGGTTCCTTAAGAAAGAGATGGTTCTCCAGATGTAGGTTCCACCATACGGAGTAAAGCAGGTATAAGAGGGAAAAAAACTCTTCATAGGGTAATACCGATTTCTAAAATTGCACTTTAAGAATTTAGGTCAGTGCTGTTCCTTACACTACTACCTTTATATCCCGTCAGGGATATACTTGTCCAGTGGCAGCCGACAAAAATCGCGGGTGTATATCAATACATACTTCAATGGGAATGCCTGGAAACCACGTACATGTCTGTTGTACATGTGCGCAATGTTTTTCATGCAATTTCATTATGATTTTCTTATGGCTGTCTGCTTCTCCTAGGAATTAGCTTTTCATTGGCTAATACAAAACTGCTTAAGACTGAAAACGAGCAAAAAATTGTTCCACATACACATAAAAACATTCCGCTCCAATGTGAACCCAGGTTGGTTAAGATTATGAGATGTTTGATGCAAATTGTCCTAAACCTGTGTCCATGGTCAAAAGGAACATTGATCAGCTCACTTTTTTACACTCTGATAAAAATTTTAAGGCCAGTTGCATATGGACTTACGGTAAGTATTTACTAACGTATACTCAGGATCTTGTTGACAAAAAGATCCTAAGTTAAAATGTTTCATAAAGACCTTGCGCAAAAGAGTGAAAAGGCGCGTAAGCATACATAAGTGAAAAATTCTTCTTCATTGCCAGTATTGAAATATATGAACATGCGCATAGGTACATAAACATGCTTATGCGCATACATTTTTGCACTCTCTTTTTGTTTGCACTTTCTATTTTTTACGGCTCTGTACTCATTGCTCTTTTACTCATCTTCACGTAGCTGTGTGTATGGTTCCATAAACTACAATGCATCTATGTCCAGATCAGTAAAAAAAAACATTATGTGACATAAGGTGACAGGGTTCATTTTTACGGCTTTGTGCACACCAGTGTCAACACTTTAAAATGGATACACTGCTTTTAATGGCACACTAAAAAGGGCATTGCTTTGCACCCCATGGTCATGGCTAAAAATTATGACAGACAACATTGTTCAATGGATTGAATAGTAAACCCTAATGGAAAGTATTTTACATGCAATGCACATAATTAGATGCATTCCATAGTGAATAAATATATACTGTATATATGTGATTGATCATTTGGCAATAACACAGCTCAGCTGAAAATGACATCCTTAGAAATTCAGTCTCATGCATGTGTGTGTATGTTTTTTCTTTTTTGGTTGTTTGTATGGTCTACTTCAATCAAGAGCTCCTGACAAAGCACCAAAGGTACCTCTTTAAATTTCAGGATGGCACTAACAAAACTGTTATTTCAGTTTAAGGTTAATGTTGCAAAGTTAAAAATAAACAAACAAAAGAAGAGCTTATATATCACTAGGCCTCATGCACACAGGACATGTTGCAAACTCCCCGGCAAGCCTTTCCTTTTGGCAGCAGCTTTTTGGCAGAAAAAAAGACCTGATGCTTGTAAAAGCGTGTAGCGTTAAGGAGTGTTTACAGCCGTCAAGCGTTTCAGAAATAGTAGGCCAAAGAAATGAATTAAATGCGTGTTAACACTAGGCTAAGGGTCCGTTCAGATATATGCGGCCCCGGTTTCGCTGCAGAATCCGGTGCAGCTTCCACTCACTGGGTTTGGTGCGAATTTGACACTCAATTCGCATCAAATCGGAAAGAAAAATGCACAGGACCCTTTTAAGATTTGCACCGCAACCAGCCCCCCATATATGTGAACCGGCTCTATTGAAAGCTGGCCTGGTTCACGTTATACGAATCGGATGCGGCTAAAAACGTATCAGATTCGCATATACGTAAGCCTAGCGTTAACATGCATTTAGATATGTTAAAACACGTTTACAAGCGACACACATTTTAAATGTTGCCACTTCTGGACGCAATCTAAAAGCCCCTGCCATTAAGTGCTGCTAAAAGTGTATGTGTGCACTAATAAGGCTAACATGCAGGGGAGTTTAGAGGCAGGAAAAAAGAAAGCCAGATGCCCCTAGAAGCTGCTACAAAAATGTTCAGTGTGCATGAGGCCTTAAGACCCTTACAATGAGATGCCACAATCCAACACCTGCTATGGCAATGACAAGGTGTCCCCCTCCCCCACTTTCCTATTGAATTTTATATAATGAAAACAAAGGGAAGTGAGGAAAGGCCGCAGCATCAAGAGTAATACTCCAAAATGTGCAGGAATTGTGGTAGGCAGATGTCACCACTGGAGTACCCAAGAGATATAAGAAGCCAGACGGGGTGGCCCAGTACCACCTCTAACTGAACCGCCGCTTTTGGGCAGAATGGCCCTTTAGGTCTTTAAGTATGGCTCTAGCTTTCATCAGACTAAGGAGATTGATGTCATTTCTATGTCACAGTGATCTTTCATGATGGACAATACAAGTTTCCAAGCCTAAATTATACAGCATAAGGGACTCAACCTATCTACACATAGACATTAGGAACCCGAGCTTGTAACTGAATGTTCCCACTGGAGATTTCCGTTACTCCCGACACAGATGGTTAATTGTATTAGCAACCAAATTTCCTCTCCGGTATCCATTCCAAAAGTCATTCACACAGCGGACTATTTGCCAGCAACCTTGTTAATATGTAAATGATATCTAGCCGTGTTTCTATGTTGGCATTATACGTGTGCATGGTAAATCACTGCATGGTTGTGCCAAGTCCAGAAAAACGATTTTCTACAAACTGTACAAGGGGATACATTGCAACGCAGAACGTGGAAGCAATTTGAGGGAACAGCAATGGCCTGTGGCAAAGACAAAATCCACTTGTACCACACATTACGGCTAAGATGTCACAAGCGCTAACAGCATCATACTATGCATAGAACGGGAATTGGAGGATCTCTTCTGTATAGCCATAGTACCCCATCACACAGGATTGCATGCGCACACCAGGCCTCTATGTACCTTCCTTCAATAAATACACTGTATCAAATACACAATTGTTTCATACAAGTATTTACATACATTAAGCATTGTAATGTAGAGTCTCATGGGCCAGCTGTGGACCTTCAGGGCATTTCTGCTGCCCTCTAACCTCCCACTGGGCCCTCAAACCAAGCACTACCGGATTGCATCACTTTCCACAAAATATATTATTCATTTATCATTATATAATCTTTCCAATAACCTCAGCACCACTGAAAATGTCTGCCTCTTTATACATAAATGATAAAAATCGCTTAATATTACATTAGTAAGAATAATTTAATAGACACTGACATAATTAGCGACATTATGGAGAATTTATTCCCATGCCTCCAGGAATCCACATACTCCAAAGTATTTCAGACACAACAGTAATTAGACAAAATAGTAATTATGTCAGAAACTGGACTTTTAAATGAAGATAATTTCTATGTCATCATTATATATACACGTCGGGTTCATCGGCTCATTAAAATGGCATTTGCTTGGTGCGCTCATTGGGGTGAAAGGGAAATGTTAGATAATTACATAATTGTTTATTTGTGACCCATGTAGATGCAAACGTTCCATATACACATAGATGATGACGGACAGTTAGGAGTTTGTGCTGTGACTGTGGACCATCGGAGGTAAATGATACACAACTAACTCTTCATCCCCATCCTAAGGGGACCATGAATGAGACAGATGGCAGCCCTGGTACCCAGGCACAGCTACATGGAGCTTCTCTTATTAAGAATCGACTCCATAGAAAGAAACCACTGTAGCTTTGTTTGCCACATTGGGTGCGAATAGCCGCGTCCTAGGAAAGTGGAAGGGGAATGTCATGTGGATGAAGTGAATGTCAAGCATATGTTAACACCTCGGCGTAGATGATGCACGGTTGGCGGTGGTGGCTTTTTGGGAAAGCGGTGGCCCCGGTGATTGGTTCTCTAGATAGGAGGTGCATGGTGCCTGATACATTGACATCTTACTATGCCCTGATTCTACAAACGCTGAACAAGTGCAAGGCGAGGACAACCCATTGACATGTACAATGCATTCACCCATGGAAGCCTCCCAGAGCCACACATCTCATCTATAAATGATTATTAGAATGAAGTGCAGCAGGGCACGGAGGGAGCCAACGTGGGCCTGGCCATGTTCCCCATGCCTGGAGCTGGGGGGGCATGGAGAAGGAGAGGCCTGGGCAGGCTTGGATGGTGAATGCTTCTCACCCCCCCCACACCCTAAAATGGGATCCAAGGCAGGCACTTACCTAGAAGGCAATGTGACATGGCTGGGGTGCCCCCCTCCTGGCTCTCTTGTATGGTGGATGGATGTCCTGTTCTGCTGCTGGAGCCCTTAGTGTCGTCCTTCCCTGGCTGGGGGTCCCTGCTGGCTCAGTGACTGTCCCCCCCACCCCTCTGCAGCACTTAGTGAGGAGCAGAGCGCTGGCTCGGGAGCCCCGGTTGCAGCAGGTGGATGCTCCTCCCTGTCTCTGCTCCTCCTGCAGGATGCTGCATCCTCCCCAGCGCGCACAGCCCTTTGTGCATCACCCTGCTCTCTGCATCTCCCTCAAGGAGGAGGAGGGGGACCGGGCCGACCGGGAGCGCTCCGCTATTCCTGCACTAGACGTGTCCTCCGCACTCCATCCTCACACAGCGCCCGCTGCTGCAATTGTTCCCTCTCCCGTTCTCTGCTATAGGGGCTCCGGGAAGGAAGCGGGGCCGCGCGGCGACCTGTCATAAAGGGCGCGCACCCGGGGAGCAGGGAGCGCGCGGAGTAGAAGGGGCTGCAGCAGGTGCACGAGCAGAGAGGACCATAATGAGGAGGGGAGGGGGCGGGGCCGGGAGATGGGGATGGATGGAGGAATAAAGCAGCACATGGTTAACCCTTGTGTACTGGCTGAGGGAGCTCCACACTCCATGATAAGCCCTAGCAGTGGGATTTCTATCTACAAACATCACCTCACACTCTATTCTCTGCTAATACACACAATGTTTCCTGGACACCTCACCATATCATCTCCAGCATTCACCTCACACAATTCACTGCAGGTGAATGCTCCCGGTGACTGATTCACGGGGAACTTTGCTCCGCATCACACGTTAGGTATCATACCGCTGAGTGAAAGCCATTTTTTGTGTGATTGGAACTGTATTGTTGTGTGGTGTATTTATGAGTCACAGTACAGGGGAGAATGTACCCCAAAAAAGGATTTGGGGTTTTTATTTTCAATTCTTTAGGTATTTGCAGCATACATCAGAAAAGAAAAAGATTGCATGCGCCTAAGACAGTGGTTCTCAACTCCGGTCCTCGGGACCCACTAACAGGCCAGGTTTGCAGGATAACTGAAATACATCACAGGTGATATCATCGGCTGCTCAGTGATTGCAGTATTCTAGTCTGCATCTCCCCAAGGTAATACTTAAAATCTGGCCTGTTGGTGGGTCCTGAGGACAGGAGTTGAGAACCATTGGCCTAAGCATATGGCGCAAAAGCCTAGAGCTGGCTTTCTCAACCTTTTAACCCTAGAGGAACCCCAAAAATAATTTTCATGTCTCGAGGAACCCTTACTAAAACCAAATCATCAGGGCTCAATAGGAACAATGCCCCTTATATTGGTGGTCAATAGGAAGTGGTGCTCAGAATGCCACCCTTAAAGACCGCTAAAAAAGAATTGGTGCCATGCTGCTGGTTTTGCTAAGTGGTGCTGAACCTTGAACTCTGTAGGCATCATCAAATAGGTGGTTCACCAGCCACAGCTCAAGCAACCTCTGGAGGAACCCCAGGGTTGAGAATGGCTGGCCTAAAGGGTAAGCGCATAGTTCAAAACCCAGCATAGGAACGCCTCTCTGCCATACTGCAGGACAAGCTTCCCCGATTAGAAAAAAAACCTGGGACCCCCTGGATAACCTACCTAATGGGGTCACCCTCGTCAGATCTAAGGCTAACCTCTTAGTGCCCCAGGAGAGGCTCGTTGTCTTTTTCCCCCTTCTTCTTCCTTTATCCCTAAGACCCCTTTCACACTGGGAGTTTTTCAGGTGCTTTAGCGCTAAAAAAGCCTGAAATCCACCCCCGTGTGAAAGCCTGAGTCTTTTCACACTGGGGCGATGTGCTTGCGGGTGGGGTGGGGGCAACAGGGGTTAAGTATTGAATGAAGACTGCTCACTGCTAACTGGTGGATCACATAGGGTGCTCCTCCAGGAACAATCACATGAAGCGAGGTGCATGCCCTGTCACTGCAATAGTATACGATAGTGAAAAAACTCCAGATTGGCTGCACACCCACTCAAAAGTAGTAAAGTTCCTTTATTGTAGCAATAAAAGCATAAGTTAGGTACGGGCAGAGGAAGAACAGGTAGGTTGACGTGTTTCACACTATTCAAAGTGCTTTGTCAAAACCATGGGGGGTAAGTATTGTTATAGAAGGGGGGGGGGGGGTTGGGGGATGGCAAGAGTGGTGATTTAGGGGGATTTATGTTAGGAGGGGGGGTGGGGAGAGTATTTGTATTAGGAGGGGGGTTATGGGGGTATTTGTGCTGGAAGGGGGATTTGGAGTGTAGGGAGGGGGATTTTAGCAGTATGTGCTGGGGGGGGGGGTGTGATTTTTTTGTAGCAGAGGCATTAAAGGGGATAAGGGGGCAAAAAATTGTGCTGGAAAAGGGGGAATTTAAGCAGTGGGGTGGATTTGTACTGGAAAGAAGGGAATTTATGCTTAGGGGGTAAGTATGCAGATAAGTGCTCAGTTTTTTGTGTGGGGGATTTCTCATACATCTTGGGGGAGGGGGGGTCTCGCAGTTTGCCATATTCGCCTTGGACTCTAGATGACCTTGTCCCGGCACTGGTTTGCGGGCTGTGTATTCAAACAAAATGACCAGCTACCTTGATCAATTAAAGCGGTTGTATCCCCTTAAAAAGAAAAAAAAACCTGCAAGGCAAAGGCATAATGAGCTAGTATGCACCGCATGCTAGCTCATTATGAAATACTTACCTCAGAATGAAGCTCTGACAGGTCTGCCCGGTCCCTGAAGAGGGAGCTTCCATTTTCTGTCCGTGGATCCTTCCGGGTGCACTGTGAGTGGCCGGAACCACGAGATGTCACTCCCACGCATGCGCGCAGGAGCCCGTCTTTACAGCGGTCTTTCCGGCAAGGTCCGGAGTTATGCGCCGGGCCTTCACCGGGACACCACAGCGCACCTCAGCGGCTGCTTGCAGTAGGAATATCTTCTAAACCGTACAAGTTTAGGAGATATTCATTTTACCTACAGGTAAGCCTTATTATAGGCTTTCCTGTAGGTAAAGGTAAAATTTTTGATGATACAACCGCTTTAATGGCCGAGATGACCCTTCGTCTTAGAGAGTGCCCCTGGTCATGCAGTTTCTTCAGAATTAAGTTTCATGTACACAGGACATTTGAAAACCTCTCCCTCCCTCTCTCTCTTCTCTCTCCCTCTCTCTCTCTCTTCTCTCTCCTCTCTCTCCCTCCCTCTCTCCCCCCCCTCTCTCTCCTCTCTCTCTCCCTCTCTCCCCCTCCTCTCTCTCTCCCTCTCTCTCTCTCTCCCCCTCCTCTCTCTCTCCCCCTCCTCTCTCTCTCTCCCCCTCCTCTCTCTCTCTCTCTCTCTCTCTTTCTCTCCCCTCCTCTCTCTCTCTCTCTCTTCTCTCTCTCTCTCCCCCCTCTCTAAGACTCCATTCATAAAGTATTACTCGATCGTACGCCACGTATGATCGAGTAATACGGAAACGGAACGTCCAAAAAAAAAGAAAAATTCCCCTATGTTGGCGAAATTAACTAGTTCCATCGAC